>JZKD02S1746728.1:294345-309457 GCA_000966675.3 Picea glauca | reverse complement strand
TTATATTACATCAATCATCAATCAATCAATCCTTTGACATCAATCAATCACTTGACATCAATCAATGAAATCAATCAATCAAACCATTGGCATCAATGACAACAGGATCCAACAAGGATACCATAGTATCATCAGCATCACTCCTCCTTTCGAGGGAGGTCCTTTCGGACAACACCAAGCTTGTCTCAGAAGTACTCAAACTTCACACGAGGAAAAGTATTGTTCAACACATCTGTAACCTGCTCATATGTGCCAACTTTGGTTATCACATAGAATCATGATGGCTTCCATCTCCAGATCGAACAGACTTGTCAACAACTTCTGAAGTCATATGGCTTCACAAATGGTGGAACATGCTACATTGTACTCTGCTTCTGTCATGCTGAGAGAAATATTGGAATGCTTCCTGCTTTTCCATGAAGTCATAGCTAAACCCAAATGAAAACAACATTCTAAAGTGTTCTTTATGTCTGAAGCACTTCCAGCCTAATCTGAATCAGTATAACCATACAGTCTGAAGTCATGATCTCCAGTATAACAGAGACCATAATCCAACGTACCCTCAAGGTATCTCATCACATGCTTTGCAGCTACAAGGTGAACACATATGGGTTCCACCAGATACTAACTCAAGATGCTCACAACAAAGCATATATATGGCTTGGTATTTGTTAGATGCATCAATGATCCAATAATATGTCTATATAGAGTAGCATCAACCAACTCTGACAAAGTATCAACCAAGAGCTTCAAATTCATTTCCTTGGGTGCGTTCATGGCTTTACATTCCAACATGTCAAATCTCTTCAGTATTTCAACTGCATACTTCCCTTGGTTAAGAAAGATCTTCTTTGGGCTTTGCTAGACTTCAAGACCTAATAAATAATGCATCGGGCCTACGTCTTTCATCTCAAACTCTGCAGATAGCTTCTTCTTACAATCTGTGATGAGATTTTATTCTCCTGTTAAGAATAAGTCATCCACATATAGTAGCAATATAACTGGCTCATCATTCATAACCTTGAAGTAAAGGTTAGGATCATCTTTACTTTTGGTAAAGCCGAAGCTCGTCAGGAAACTATCAATTCTGCCATACCAAGCTCTAGGAGCTTGCTTCAACCCGTACAGAGCTTTCTTCAACCTGCAGACGTGAGTCTTTCTATCTTCAACTTCAAACCATTGTGGTTGTTTTATATACACTTCTTCTTCAATAACACCATTTAAGAAGGTTGTTTTCACATCCATATGGTGTAACTTCCACTTCATTTTGGTTGCAAGAGCTATGATGGTTCTAATAGAAGTGTATCTATCTACATGGGAAAAATTTTCTTTATAGTCAATACCTTCCTTCTGAAAAAATCCGCGAGCCACAAATCTTTCCTTATGTTTTTCAATTCTTCCATCTGTTGCATGTTTTATTTTGTATATGATGACTTTATTCTTTGGTATGGGAACTACTTCACATACATCATTCTTTATAATGGACTGGTATTCTTCTGTCATGGCGTCCATCCATTCTTTCTTCTGAACAAATTTTACAAAGCAATTAGGTTCCATTTCTATGAGATCACACATTAAGGCCATATAGCTGGAGAATGGATTAGGTTTCTTGCTTTGTCTCATGGTTCCTTTTGGGGCACCATACTTCTCTGCATATTGAATAAGTTCTCTCACCCAAGTTGGCTTTCTCTTTTGAGAGATCGTCATACAGGGAGGTTCTTGAGATTCTATCATATCATGATCTTTTGGAATCTCATCATCGGGGGTAACTCTAACTTTCTTCACGGGTTCTACAACTCTGGAAGCTACAGGTTCTTCTTCATATACTTCTTCAAGCTGGTGTTTCCTTGATATTTTGAGTGTTGCATCTTCATCAAAAGTTATATCTTTGTTGATCTTAATATGATGGTAACCTAGTATGTATATTCTGAAGGCCTTAGATAACTCACAGTATCCAACAAATATTCCCTTCTTTCCTAGAGGATCTAACTTAGTTTTCTTTTCTTTTGGAATGTGTACAAATACTGGACAACCAAATATTTTTAGATGGCTTACTTCTGGCTTCTTTTTGGTGAACATTTCTTCGGGGGTTTTGAATCCAAGTGCACGATGGGATAATCTATTTTGGACATATATTGTTTTTCTTATTGCTTTAGCCCATAAGTGCATTGGACGATCATGGTCGTGAATCATAGTCTTTACTGCCTCCATAATCATTCTATTATTTCTTTCTTCTACACCATTTTGTTGAGGATTATAGGGATTGGTGAGCTCCCTATTAATCCTAACATCTCTGTAAAATCTTCCAAATTCATTTGAAGTGGTACTCTCCTCCATTGTCTAGCCTGAGTATTTTTATTTTCCTTTCAGAGAGGTTTTCTACCAAAGCTTTGAATTCCTTGAACTTTCGGGGTACTTCATATTTTGATTTCAAGAAATAAACCCAAGTCTTACGAGAGTAATCATCAATAAAATATACATAGTATGCATACCCTCTTAAAGAAGTTGATGGCATTGGACTGCATACATCTGAGTGGACAAGTTCCAAGATTCCTTTTGCTTTATTCTCTCTCTTTGGAAAAGGATTCTTTATGTTCTTTCCTTGTGCACATACCTTGCATACACCTTTATGATCAACCTTTAATTCTGGTAAACTTGTAACTACCTTTCTTACATATGGTAAGGATTTGTAGTTGATGTGAGCTATTCTTATATTCCAAAGTTCACAAGGAGTTTCAGTAGAGTGAGTCAAGGATACATTCGAGTGACCTTTTAACTTGTACAACCCACCATCTTTTGTTCCAATAACAATTGCATCTTCTATAGTTTTTATTTTAGGCCACATAAGAACTTCACCATCTATGAATGCAACTCTGAAACCTTTCTTATATAGAGCTAAGATAGAAAGTAAGTTCTTTGTCAAACCTGGTACATAAAGTGCATCCTTCATTCTCATCAGAGTTCCTTAATCAAGTTTGTAGGTGGATTATCACATTCCTTTGATAGGGTACCGATAATCATCTCCAAGTGAAACTTTATGCGGGAAGTCCTTTTCTGTAAGGCTAGAAAGAATGTCTTTATGACCTGTCATGTGCTTAGAGGCACCACTATCTATGAGCCAAGTATCCTCTCTAGGTGTCATAGATCCTGAGAGGGTTTAAAACAAAACATAATCTTCAATCGCTTCTTTAATAAACTTCTTGGGTGGATCATCATCTTCAGCTGCATGGGCATAATGTCTTTTTTTATTTCTCTTCTTGTATTCTTTCCTTCTAGTAGGACAATTCTTAGCAATGTGTCCCATCTTATCACAATGATAACATTGATAAGAGGAGAAATATTTTCCCTTTCTTTGACCCTTATGATATTTTTGGAATCTCTTTGGAGGGTGAGATTATTTATGAAAGTGGGTCTCCTTTTGAAAATGAGACTTTTTCTTTCCTCCTTTAGCATGATAAACTAGGGCTTGATCTTCATCTCTTAATAGGACAACTTCTCGGTTGGCTACTCTTGCTTCTTCTTGAACACATTCTTCCCATAAACTGTCAAATTGGAGTTTCTCTTTTCTTGCACAAACAGTTTGGGTGAAGGTGTCCCAAGGTCTTGTGAGACCATTAAGAGTTATCATTATAAGTTCATCTTCATCTAAGTTGTCTCCAATTACCTCTAATTGTTCCTTGAATTGAGAAACCTTAGAGAAATAGTCTTGAATTGTTTCTCCTTTTGTATTCTTGAGTTGGGTTCTCAAGTTCATCTTCTGGTTGATGTTCTTTTCTTCATATATTCTGGTTAGGGCATCAAACATATCTTTTGGAGTATTCTTAGAAGACACTTGAGGGATCAAGTGGTCTTTAATGGAATCTGCAATTATTCTTTTATCCCAAATCATATCCTTCTTGTACTTCTCTTTGGCTTCATCTTCTTTGGGTTCTGGTACATTTTCTTTAATGAATTTTGCAAGGTCATTCTCTTCAAGAATGAGTCCAAATATGTACTTCCAGGCATGAAAATTTTCCACACCTTATAACTTGTCAACAAGCTTGGTGCTTGCAAACATCTTAACCTGGAGCTAGGAAAATGACCAGAAAATGAAAGTGCTTAGAAAATGAATCTGAACTTATTAGGAGATGCATTGGGATGAGGCAAGTTGGTTGGAGCTGACTGTTTCAGAAAATTCCAAGTTTTACCCCTTGAAACTTGACTTGCCCAAATATGGACTAGTACTTCTTGTATTGGTTCTGGTTTCTTGGTTTTTTGGTACCAGCCAAAACAAGGGTTTGACTTTCCAGAGAACCTGGACACTGAAAAAGTTCGCTCAAGCTACCAAAATATGTGCTAGGGCAAGGCGCACTTCCCAAGATAGTTTTTGGTCAAAATTTCCTCTTAAGTAAAAAGCCCTAATTTCCTTGTATGACAACAATGACGTTTTTAGATACCCAGTGAAAGGTGCTCTATTCAGTTAAGTTCTGATACCATGTTAATTTTTAGTGTTGTTATTAGATTATTTCCAAATTACATGAGAATTCAATGCATTTCCAAAACAATAGCATAAATAAGATCACTAAAAGAAACTCAATAACAAGGTATGCAACATTTAATCTTGGGAAACCCTCGTGGGGGAAGAAACCCATCAAAAATTTCCTCAATAATAAATTTCCAATACAATTCCAAGACTAAGACCAAAACACCAAGAATAAACTAAGATTGAGCATGTGCCTCTCTTCTCCTTCCTCCTGCAACTGCAACTGCCTTCAACATATGTGCACTAGATGAGTGAGTGTGTGTGTTCAAGTGAGGTACCATCCTCACATATAAATACTAGTTGAGGAGGCGCTAGGGTTATGTCTCTTCACTTAGTAGGGACAACTTCTTATAGAAGTGGTTAAAACCACTTTATAAACACTAAGGGGATGACTTTACAAATACCGCCATACAAATATGGTTTGACCGATCCACAAAAGGGGATTTGATCTTATACAAGACCCGACTTGATCAATCCGCAAAAGGGGATTTCATCTATAAGATAATAACTCAAATATAATTAGAATGTTATTTGAAGTTACAATAATCAACAATAGAACCTTGTCATGGCATATGAGTCTAGTCATAACAACCCTCGGTATGAGGTAGAATCGAGATTTGCAAAGATGGAAGAACCAGTCACTAATATCTCTCACAACATGACCCTCCTCATGGTGGCTCTAATGAAAAATTTTGGACCTTTTGAGGAGGTTGGTGGCCTTGACTCAAAAGTTGGATCAGATGACAAATTAGAAGATAATAAAGACCCAGAAAAGGAGCCAAAAAAGTGTCGAGGAAATAACAACCAAGTTCAAGTGTCGACTCTTCTTCACAATCTCTATTTAAAATGGAAGTGAAAGTGGACATCAAACTCTACCAAGGGGATATTGATGTTGTTAAGTTGAATTTGTAGATTTTAACCTTGTGCAATTAATTACCTAAAAAAAATTCTTAATACTACAAAATAGATACAATGGCACACACACACACACACACACACACATTACACAAAGATTTTTACCCTAGAAACCCAAACTAGGAAAACCAACAACATGTTTAGAGTCGCACCTCTAATCTTCTATAAATCATATTCATTGTTTACAATACAATATACATATAGGACCCCACGACATCCAAACCCCTAATCCCTTGACCCAGATTAGTCAACAACCCTAACTCCTTAACCAGGATTAGAAAACCATCAGAAAAAACCATGTGTCGAAAATCCACCAAAAATGGATGCAAAAAACCACCAAAAAGAACAAAATAAAAGTTCTTGGGGGATCCCACCCCCGAACCCCCTTTGCTTCCATATCAGTTTACAATGCATGGGGTCAATTTTGCAAAGAATATAACACATATCCAACATAATCATTAGTTGCATCAATTATAAATTTATTTCAATGTCCATAATATATAAGAAGAGAAAAATATTCCATTTGCTTGACTAAAATTAGAGGTCCATGCACTAACCTGGTGGGAAATTCACACAAAGACACTTAGGTTGGAGGTTTATCCACCAATAACTAACTGGGAGGTGTTTAAAACTCTCATTAATTCCCAGTTATACCTTATTGGGTATGTAGAGGACCAATATATCCATTGGTATCAATTCAGGTGAAGGCAAGGGGAGAGTGCACAAGAGTACACCATTGAGTTCAAAAAAATGATGATTATGTTGGGCATATCTCCCAAGAACTAAAATGTAATCCTCAAGTATCTAGTAGGTCTACATAATCATTTACAGAAGTAAATTATTCTCTTTAAACCTAGGATAGTTGATGAGGCCCATGTGCAAGCACATTACTTGGAGAATATAGGCCATGATAAAGGATTGCTAAGAATTTCAAACAGAAAGACCACCAAGATGCTTCGAAGGAGGGGAAGAAAAGTGTAAAGGAAAGAACAAGAAGATAAAAACCACTACACATTAATGCAAGGATCAAAACAACCACTGCAACCATTGTAATATCAATGGTCACTCTAAAGATATGTGTTGAAAGCTACGTCTAGATATAAATCTGAAGAACTGTAAGAAGGATGCCAAGAAAAACAAAATACTAGTCATGGATTTAGACAACATAGTAGAGAAAAACTCAAAAGTGGATGAAAAGATTGTCTACATTGTTAGCACTCTGTAAATTCCCAGAGGTTGTCAGGGGCAGAAGAAATTGACAGAGGTAACTTACCAAAACCACTTTCAAAACTAGGATCTAGCCCTACCAGTTTCAAAGAGGGATCTCTCTATAAGATTTATATTTGTTTGAGTTATAGATATTAGGCTAGTTGAAATAATCTGAGTTTGTTGTTTTGTTTATAAAGGTTGGTTGAAGTATTGCTTTAAACATCCATTGGGCTATGGGGTATGTGTTAAAGATTGAGATCAGATATGGTCTTTAAAAGGTTTCTTCACAGGGCGAGATAGTGAGAATGTTGGATCTATTAGAATCTAAAGTGATGGAAAAGATAGAACAGGTGGGAGAGTCAACCAAGCAAAGAAGCAATTAAGAATTTATTTACTTAATATCAGATGAATAACCATTTGATCGCTAAAAGACCAGAAACAGAGTGCACTAGACAAATTATGTTCATTAACTTCCTTTTAACGATTAGAAACATAAAACAAAATGATAACAGAGTGAGATAAATATTAACAGAGAAAGATAAACATCACCAACATCCAAATGCAAGAATCCTATGAAAAGACTCTTTATTACTGGTAGATCTCTTCAAAAAGGTTACAAAGATAGCTCCTTGGGTGCAAAAATCAACCCTTAATACTTCGAAGTATGAAGTATTTATACAAAAATTACATATGATCCTGTAACACTCTGTTTCCCCCTGTTTCCCCCAGTGTGTAAAAATAACTGGACTGGCCAGAACTGTGGCAAACCCATGAATGTGAATATGTGATGTGAATGGACCTTATGGAAAAGGTCAATGAATGTGAATAACATTATGAATTTATATTGCAGGATTGCTGAGAGGGGATGTGCAGAAAAAGAGACCACGATGGCGGTGGAAGGCACCTGGAAAGGTGGCATTAACTTCCACCGAGAATTAATACCGTATTTGGACTTCACTGGCCCGGAGAACCAAAAGCGGCTCGCTGGCCCCGAATTAAATGTCTCACAGGCTGGCAGGTTGATGGCTCCTCAAGAATTAATGAGGGATGGGGAGGTGAATCGCCCATCCATAGAGCCATCATGACTGACCAGTGCAAGGGAAATCGCGGCACACGCAACCTCGCAAGAGGATAAGGTGTGGGGTAGAAGCGATTGGGGGCAGACGCGAGGGGAGGAGGAGAACTTTGGCAATATGCAGAGTGAGTGATAGCAGAGAGGAAGGAGAGTAACCTTCGCTTCTGGTCACTGGCAGACAGAGGCGCAATCTCACAGCATCGTGGTCTCAGCTCGGGGGTGGCTAGTGGTAAATCCGATGGGAGTCGCTAAGCCTACGGTTGGGTGGAAATGAGCACCCCTCTCAGCAGTTCCTTAACCCCTAGTGTTATTTCTGATAAGTGTTTTGCCTCTGGCATCTTGAAATATATATGTTTATTCTGATAATTATGCCCATAAACTATGAAACTGTGAATGATTTCATTGTAAGAATGTATGTATGGTGTTTTGATCAATACTGGTAGATGCATGTTTATAATGGAAAGACTACGTATGGCTTATGTCTTCATAAATCGTTATTTATATGCTTACCGACCGAATTCAGACCACATGTCTGATTCATGGGAGAAAGGTACCCTTATATGCCTCAGATAGTACCATGGGTAAAAACCTCCCCATAGAGATACCCTCCTTGAAAAGTCCATCAAGAATCGGAAAAGATAATGTGAAGGCGCAAGGCCTTAGTAACCCTACACGAGGAGGAACGATCCTCTTGAAAACCTGAGATGGCAGCATAAGGCTGAAGTGTCGAATCGACGGACGAGATCCCGTCGAAAGATCTGTGGTCACTCACGACCGTCAGATCGAAAGAAGAAGCTGGAAGGTTAAGTACCTTGACCCTAAATAGGTGTTGATCGATGAACGAGATTCCGTCAGAAAATCTGCCGTCACACCCAACCGTTAGATTGGTAGGAGAAAGTAGGGTGTTAAACACCTTACCACTTGGTTCCTCTGTGTCTTCATGGGTAGCGAAGAGATCAGGACCGTAGATCTCCAAGGTCCATGGGAGTATCTGGACCATTGATCTTTCCACGTCCAGGGAGTCGTGGAAGAATGCATGGGTAGGAACCAATCTGAGTTGTCATATCTCGGCTGGAAAACCCGACAGCCGTTGGATCTGTCAGGAGTTACCCGAGGGTTAAAACCCCAATGTATAGGGGCGAAAGCCCTGGGATAGATCTGAACCGTCCGATTGACGGAGGCCATGTGTCATGAGATTACCCATTTCGGGGAATCAGGAATCGCGAACTCGGGAGTCCTGGTGATGACGGTTCAGGATTTTCCGTGGTGAAAACCCTAGGATAGATCTGAACCGTTTGATTGATGGAGGCCACGTGTCATGAGATTACCCATTTCGAGGAATCAGGAATCGCGGGATCGGGAGTCCTGGTGATGAGAGATCGGGACTTTCCATGGTGGAAATCCCAGGACATATCTAGACCATCTGATTTACAGAGGTTACATGTCGAGAGATTAACCGCATCGGGAAACCAGGGATCGAGAATTTGGGAGTCCTATGATCGAGAGTTCAGACTCTCGTGATGATAAACCCCGATGAACGGGCGAGATTCTTTCGGAGGATCTCAGGTTCTGTAATGACCATTAGATGTAAGGAAGAGATGTTGGCTTTAAGTCGGGGCGTGAATGCGCATTAAGGTAAGTAACGAGCAGATCTGGATGGCCAGAGTCCACCCACCCAGATCTACAGTTGAGGTTTCATTCCGGAGCCCCCTTGTTGTTCTACCTTTAGCGGTGGGGGGGGGTCCGGAATTAGACGTGCAACTCTCGAACGGTTGAGATTAATTCACCTTGATCAACGGTGCTCAGGTGAATTTTAGACCCCCCTTGCCATTCTGCCTTTAATGGGGGGGTCCCGGAATAGTGTGGCATGTGAAGTGGGGCCCCCTCTTGTCCTATCCACTACTGTGTCATACTTCCCCCTCTGCCAATTGTATTCCACTTAACCATGTGACGGGGCCTGTCTTCATTGGATGTTCTCTAGCCCTGTTGGGATTCGTCCCTATTGGCCGGACGCTAGCCCTGTCGGGGTTCGGCGGTTGCAGATTCGAATGATTCAACACCCCTGTAGCGTTGAGGCGTGAAATATAAAGAGGCACCGTGATTATTTGAACTATGACCATGACCCGCGACCACATGGGAACGGGGAGAGAGAAAGAGCTAGCTTGCGCTGGGCCTCCATAGGTAATTTGGGGGCTCTGATTTAGCAGAAGACCAGAAAAATTTGATTGAGGTAGTGGGTATGTGACAAAGTGGTATTAGAGCATGGTTACAACACTTGGCCTACTTGGGCTCAGGCACGAGCCACGTAAGAAGACATTGTCATCTGCATTTTCTCCTTAAGAAGAAGGATTGTCGAATGAAGCTATAATCTAGGACATGAACTTCGTTGTCCTGTTTTAGTGTTACAATGGCTACCTACTAAAGTAGGTAGAGTCTCTTGCAATTGAGATGGCTGGATAGATAAGGATTAAGACCCAAATGAAAAACCCTTGTTATATGGGTATACATGTGAAAATATGAATTTATGCGCAGGTTATAAAAATGTATCTAACTCTTGACTAACAACCAGCGTTTGTCTTTTCTGCCAAGCGGACGATCAGCCGCGGGAATTTACAGATGCAGAAAATGGTGACTCACTAAGAGATGGGAGAAGGATCCCACAATAAAGACGAAGAGTCTGACGAAATAAGAGCAATAGGAACCCCTCCAGATCTAGCCGAGACTGTGAGGAGTCTCATGGTTGAATTGCAAAGCTGCAAGGCCGGCAATGAAAGGATGATGAAAGAACAAGAAAAACAAACCGAAATTAATGCAGTTTTACTGCAAAGCTTATCCAACCTACAGTGACAAATGCATCATGAACCCGAGATGTAGAAACATGGTCGTATCAGTGGCCATACTGAGAGGAGCACCTCAAGAAAGGTCCACCCAAGAGGTAAAGGACCAGTGCCAGATGATTCCACAGAGAAGGAAGTTGGCGATTCAGAAGGCTCTTCCAGTAGTAAGACCAGTTCCTATTCTCGAAGAAAATAGAAGAAGAAAAAGACTTCCAAGGGTCATAAATTTGAGGAATTCAAAAAGGCCAAACCTCCCTCCTTTGACGGTGAGATAAAGAAGGGAGAGGAAGCCGAGGCCTGGCTACTTGGACTGAAGAAATATTTCAGAGTCCATGATTTTTCAGAGAATTTGAAGGCCCGAGTGGCCACTTTCAATCTGAACGGAAAGGCTTCCATCTGGTTGGAAGACCTTAAGAATATGAAAGGGGTCTGCGAGGAGGACCTGTCTTGGAAATAGTTTGAAAAGTATTTACGGAAGAAGTATTTGTCGGAAAGATATTTCGACGAGAAGGCTAAAGAGTTTTATGAACTCAAACTGGGGCAACTCACTATAGAGGAATATGTCAACAAATTCCTCGACTTATTGAGATATGTACCCTACATCAAAGCAAAGAAGGTGAAGGCGCAATGCTTCATCAGTGGTCTACCCAAGGAATATCGAAACCGAATCGAATTCGACAAGACAAAGACCTTAGAAGACACTATTCGAAAGGTGACATATTGTCATGAACAATATGGACATCGGGCATAGTCTCGTGGAGACTGGAAACAGAAGAGTGGATCAAGATTTCAGAAAAAGGGGATCAAATCCTCAGGATTTAAGAACTACAAGAAGATCCCCAGAATGAACTTTCTAGCTTGGAGTGTACTCCAACAGAACTTTCCCTCAGTGGACGGAAGTAAAACTTCTGGACCTATACCAGTGAAGACTAATAACCCAAAGAAAGAACATCTCAAATGTTGGGGTTGTGGAGAAGAGCATCTCCTGAGAGACTGTCCACACCGACAACAGAATAGTTGAAAAGTTTTTAACATTCAGGAAGCTCCCATAGTCAATGATGTGGCAAGGAGTGTGTCGCAGATTCATGCAGCATTGGATAATAACCAAGCTGACCACAAAGCTTCAGTGGTGGAAATAGAAGGTATGATTTTCAACCATCTGGTGTCTGTTTTGATTGACCCTGGTTCAAATTTGAGTTATATAGCCCCTAAGACTGTGGATAAGTGTAAGCTACAGCCACAAAAACAAACCAAGCCATGGTTGGTATAGTTAGCCACTAGCACTAAAAGAAGGGTAGCAGAGGTCATACCAGCCTGCCAGTTAATGTTGGGTGAATTCCCCACCCAAGCAACCCTTAACGTATTACCCCTGGGATCATACTATCTGTTGATTGGTATGAACTGGCTGGCCGCCCATAAATCCAAATTGGACTGTTACCATAAAACCTTAGGATGTGTGAGCAAAGAAGGAAAAAGGATAACCCTCCAAGGGATCCAAAAACCAATCTTGGTGAGGCAAATATCAGCCCTACAAATGAGAAAGTATTGTCGAAAGGGATGTCCCCTATATGCAATACAGGTGTTGAAAACAATCGAAGGTGCTAAACCAAGCCCTAATGATCACCCTATCCTGAGAGAATAGAGAGATGTGTTTCTGGAAGAGGTACCGGGTCTACCTATGAGAAGAGACATTGACTTCTCGATAAAGCTCGCACCAAGAGCGGTGCCGGTGTCTAGGACACCCTACCAGATGAGCACACCTGAGTTAGTGGAACTCAAATTACAATTGAAAGAAATGATGGATAAGGGTTATATTCGACCCAGTGTGTCCCCATGGAGAGCACTAGTCCTGTTTGTGAAAAAGAAGGATGGCACCCTTAGACTGTGCATAGATTATAGACAACTTAATAAAGTAACCATAAAGAACAAGTACCCCTTGCCCAAGATCGATGATCTATTCGATTAGTTGGGAGGTGTGTCTATTTTCTGAAAGATTGACTTGAGTTCGGGATACCATCAAGTCCGAATCAAGGGTGAAGACATCCATAAAACCGCTTTCTAGACACGGTATGGTCACTATGAGTTTGTGGTAGTGCCATTTGGGTTAACCAATGCCCCCGCCACTTTCATGTGCTTAATGAACAATGTACTCGGTAAATTTTTAGATAAATTTGTACTAGTTTTTATTGATGACATATTAATCTACTCTAAGAATAGAGAAGAACATGAAGAGCATCTTAGACTTTTGTTGCAAGTGCTAAGAGAACATCAGCTCTATGCTAAATTCAGCAAATGTGACTTCTTTCATAAGCAAATACATTACTTAGGACATGTTCTGTCCGAGGAAGGGGTAGCAGTGGATCCTGACAAGATCAGGTCTATCATGGAATGGCCCACCCAAAAGGATGTTTCAGACATCAGATCCTTTATGGGATTGGTGGGATACTATAGGAGATTTATAAAAGGATTCTCCAAGATTGGTTGTCCAATCACTGCCCTCTAGAAGAAGACAAAATTCCTATGGACACGACAATGTAAAGAAAGATTTCAAACCCTGAAACATCTACTAACCCATGCACCTGTGTTGAAAATTGCTAACCCAGAAGCTGACTTCCTTGTGTGCACAGATGCCTGTAAGGAAGGGCTCGGAGGAGTCCTTATGCAGGAAGGAAGTGTGATCTGCTACGAATCCCAAAAATTGAACGAACATGAAGTCAACTATGTGACTCATGATCTAGAATTGGCTGCCATAGTGCATGCCTTGAAAATGTGGAGGCATTACCTCTTCGAAAGAAAATTTGTACTTATGACAGATCACTGTGGATTGCGGTATTTGTTTGATCAACCAAATCTCAATGCTAGACAAGCTAGATGGATGGCCCTCCTTAGCGAATTTGATTTTGAAATCAAACACATTAAAGGGAAACAAAATAGGGTGGCCGATGCCCTTAGCAGAAGCATGAAAACAATTCACCTGGCAGCGGTGAGTACCTGCGATACAGGGGTCAAGAACAGCATCAGAAATGCACAAGAAACAAATCTCTTCGTTCACACTGTGACCCTGTACCTACAGCAAGAACCCGCTGGAGTAAAATATAAAGGCTACTAGATGACCGAAGGAGGTCTTCCCACTTACAGAGATAGACTGTACATTCCAAATTGTGACGACTTGAAGAGGTTCATTATGGATGAACTACATAAAACACCATACACTGGTCACGCAAGATACCAGAAAATGATCACTGCCACCCGGAAACAATTTTATTGGCCTAGATTGAAGAAGGACATAGCCAAATATTTGGCCCAATGCATAGAGTGCCAACAGGTTAAAGTAGAACATCGACACCCAGCAAGACTATTACACCCTTTACCCATCCCAGAATGGAAGTGGGAAACCATCTCCATGGATTTTATCACTGGATTGCCAACTTCAACCAAACAGAATAACGCCATTATGGTAGTGGTGGATAAACTGAGTAAGTCTGCTCATTTCATCCCCTTCAAATCAACCTACAAGGCGATAGATGTCACCCAGGTATTCATGAAAGAGGTATTCAGACTGCACGTTGTTACACCTCAATATTGCTTGCTTCGATAAGTGTCGTAAGTGTCGCATGTTCCTCTCAACTATCGCAAGTGTCGCATGTCATTCACAAGTGTCGCAAACATCAAACAAATCATACTGCCATGATGACGACACCAAGGAGACATTTAGAATACCTCAGACACTTTATTTGGAGGAGGGAGAATGATTAACTAAAGTAAAGGAACTCTTACCACCTGAAAGGAGCTCTTAAACAAAGGTTTTGAAGGAGAGCACTCCCCTACATCAGCCTTAGGAGCGCTGGCACTCCCCCACAAGGTACTGGGGAGCGTTATAACGATAAACCACTTCTCTGCAGGAGCGTTATCCATCCTTGGAGCGTTGGCGCTCCCCCTGAGCCTCCTAGGGAGCGCTATAGCTCCCTGATGCCCATTTTGAGGGAGCATTGTCTAATCTGGGCAGTGGTTGGCCCGTTGAGGAGAATAAGGGAAGGATATTTCAAGTTCGGAAGGCAGTTGCATTCGAATTCTTTGTTCAATCAGAAGATCCATGATCTAAGGAGGGAATACCTCAACCTACCCTAAAGATACCTCAAGAGGTTAAGCCTCTCTTAACCTATATAAGCAGGCTCTATGATGGTGAAAAGGGAGGAAGAATTGCTAGCATGAAACCTATGATCTCATAGGAAACACACAGTAAACTAAATGACAGTGACCAATGAAGTCGCCAGTTTCTGTTGTAGGAAAATCTCCCTGCGGACAGGTAGATTGCCTCAAAGAGCTAGACCCTAAACTCTAAGACAGAAAGTGCTTAATGTCGACACTGACTTCCTTTCAAATCTATACAAACTAATGCATGAGGAGGAAGGAGAATAGAAGTACCTCTTTATCGACGTTTGTCCCTGCATGCTCTGAGTTGAGCTCTAATCGTTCGCTCCTCGATGAGCCCTGTAGACAAACAAAGTACGACCACTTTGTTGGAAATACTAAAACAACTGAGAGGGGGGGGGG
>JZKD02S1746728.1:267634-283781 GCA_000966675.3 Picea glauca | reverse complement strand
CATATAATTGACTGGTCTGTGATCCAGGTGGAACCGGAGGGAGAATTTCTACCAGAACCCCAATGCATATTGGACAGAAAGGAAACCCCACTCTGGAACCGAACCATTGCACAGGGAAAGGTGCAGTGGAGACATTTTGGCCCAGATGAGGCTACATGAAAAATGGAGGATGCCATGAGACAGGCATATCCGATTTTGTTTACTTCTGTACATACAATTCATGCTAAAAGATAAGAACATCGAGGACAATGTTCCTTTAAGGGGGAGGGAATTGTAACACCATGTTTCCCCCAATTTGTAAAAATAACTGGACTGGCTAGAACTGTGGCAAACTCATGAATGTGAATATGTGATGTGAATGGACCTTATGGAAAAGGTCAATGAATGTGAATAACATTATGAATTTATATTGCAGGACTGCTGAGAGGGGATGTGCAGAAAAAGAGACCACGATGGTGGTGGAAGGCACTTGGAAAGGTGGCATTAACTTCCACCGAGAATTAATACCGTATTTGGACTTCACTGGCCCAGAGAACCAAAAGCGGCTCGCTGGCCCCGAATTAAATGTCTCGCGGGCTGGCAGGTTGATGGCTCCTTAAGAATTAATGAGGGATGGGGAGGTGAACCGCCCATCCGTAGAGCCATCATGATTGACCAGTGCGAGGGAAATCGCACCACATGCAACCTCGCAAGAGGATAAGGCGTGGGGTAGAAGCGATTGGGGGCAGATGCGAGGGGAGGAGGAGAACTTTGGCAATATGTAGAGTGAGTGATAGCAAAGAGGAAGGAGAGTAACCTTTGCTTCTGGTCACTAGCAGACAGAGACACAGTCTCACAGCATCGTGGTCTCATCTTGGGGGTGGCTATGTTAAATCCGCTAGGAGTCGTTGAGCCTACGGTTGGGTGGAAATGAGTACCCCTCTCAGCAGTTTCTTAACCCCTGGTGTTATTTCTGATAAGTGTTTTGCCTCTGGCATCTTGAAATATATATGTTTATTCTGATAATTATGCCCATAAGATGTGAAACTGTGAATGATTTCATTATAAGAATGTATGTATGGTGTTTTGATCAATACTGGTAGATGCATGTTTATAATGGAAAGACTATGTATGGCTTATGTCTTCATAAATCGTTATTTATATGCTTACCGATCGAATTCAGACCACATGTCTGATTCGTGGGAGAAAGGTACCCTTATATGCCTCATATAGTACCCTGGGTAAAAACCTCCCCATAGAGATACCCTCCTTGAAAAGTCCATCAAGAACCGGGAAAGAGAATGTGAAGGCGCAAGGCCTTAGTAACCCTGCACGAGGAGGAACGATCCTCTTGAAAACCTGAGATGGCAGCATAAGGATGAAGTGTCGAATTGAGGGACAAGATCCTGTCGGGAGATCTGTGGTTACTCATGACCATCGGATCGGAAGAAGAAGCTGGAAGGTTAAGTACCTTGACCCTAAATAGGTGTTGATCGACGAACGAGATTCTGTCGGGAAATCTGTGGTCACACCCGACCGTTAGATTGGTAGGAGAACGTAGGGTGTTAAATGCCTTACCACTTGGTTCCTCTGTGTCTTCATGGGTAGCGAAGAGATCGGGACCGTAGATCTCCAAGGTCCATGGGAGTATCTGGACCGTTGATATTTCCACGTCCAGGGATTCGTGGAAGAATGCATGGGTAGGAACCAATCTGAGCTGTAATATCTCGGCTGGAAAACTAGACAGTCGTTGGATCTGTCAGGAGTTACCCGAGGGTTAAAACCCCAGTGTATAGGGGCGAAAGCCCCAGGATAGATCTGAACCATCCGATTGACGGAGGCCACGTGTCATGAGCTTACCCATTTCAGGGAATCGGGAATCGCGAACTCAGGAGTCCTGGTGACGAGGGTTCAGGATTTTCCGTGGTGAAAACCCTGGGATAGATCTGAACCGTCTGATTGATGGAGGCCACGTGTCATGAGATTACCCATTTCGGGGGATTGAGAATCGCAGGATCCGGAGTCTTGGTGATGAGAGATCGGGACTTTCCATGGTGGAAATCCTGGGACAGATCTGGACCGTCCGATTCACGGAGGTTACGTGTCGAGAGATTAACCGCATCGGGAAACCAGGGATCGAGAATTCGGGAGTCCCGTGATCGAGAGTTCAAACTCTCGTGATGATAAACCCCGATGAACAGACGAGATTCTTTCGGAGGATCTCAGGGTTTGTAATGACCGTTAGATGTGAGGAAGAGATGTCAGCTTTAAGCCGAGGCGCGAATGCGCATTAAGGTAAGTAACGAGCAGATCTAGACGGCCAGAGTCCACCCGCCCAGATCTACGGCTGAGGTTTCATTCCGGAGCCCCCTTGTTGTTCTACCTTTAGCAGTGGGGGGGGGGGTCCGGAATCGGACGTCCAACTCTCGAACGGTTGAGATTAATTCACCTTGATCAACGAATTCTGGACCCCCCTTGCCATTCTGCCTTTAATGGGGGGGGGGGGTCCGGAATAGTGTGGCGTGTGAAGTGGGGCCCCCTCCTGTCCTTTCGACTACCGTGTCACACTTCCCCCTCTGCCACCTGTATTCCACTTAACCATGCGACGGGGCCTATCCTCATTGGTTGTTCTCTAGCCCTGTTGGGATTCATCCCTACTGGTCGGATGCTAGCCCTATCGGGGTTTGGCGGTTGCAGAGTCGAATGATTCAACACCCCTGTAGCGTCGAGGCGCGAAATACAAAGAGGCACCGCGATTATTTCAACTATGACCATGACCCGTGACCACATGGGAACAGGGAGAGAGAAAGAGCTAGCTTGCGCTGGGCCTCCATAGGTAATTCGGGGGCTCTGATTTAGCAGAAGACCAGAAAATTTTTATTGAGGTAGTGGGTATGTGACAAATCCTGTCATTAATGATCATGATATTTTGGAGAGAAAATATAACTAACTAGATTACAAATTACAACATAGTAGGAATGCTAATGTTCTTCTCGAATCCTTGGTGTTGATTCTGGGGAAAATAGTTGGTGATTCATCTTTGACTTGACTGTCTTCCTCATGCTGACTCGGACAATCCACGTCACCTTTACTCAAGTAACGAGCATAGGTCTTCCCACCTCTTTTGACTGGGGATAGAAACCTTGAGTAGCCTTCTGTATGTTTTGTCCATCTCAGTGTACTTGGAAAAGGTAGGATTTGTAATGAAGATGTACTTTATCTCATGTTGGATGCTCAGGTCCAACTATAGAGTTTCTAAGAAAGCCTTGCCAGTTATGCTCCCTTGTATGCCTGCAAATTTAGAACCATCTTTTGCTACTGCTAGGATCTTTTGTTTGTAGTCTGACAGAGTGATGAGTTTATCATTTATCACTAGCAGTCCTGTAAGTCCCTTCTTGTGCAGTGTGTCGACCTTGCTGAAGAATCTTTGCACTCCAATGTCCATTGTCTGAGATTTCTCCTCTAGTTGCAGCATCAATCCTTTCTTGGTCAATACCTTCTTGACTTCAAGGATGGTTTCTATCATGTCTTAAATTTCCAGTGCTTCCAGCTTTTCTTTGGTCTTGGATTTCAAGAACCAGATGATCTCAATGGCCTTTATGGGCCTGTCTCCCAAATATTCCTTTATATTGTCAATTGTTTGTCTAGCTCTTTGTACCAGCTCATGATGTTCAAACAC
Source organism: Picea glauca (assembly GCA_000966675.3). Classification (NCBI taxonomy): domain Eukaryota; kingdom Viridiplantae; phylum Streptophyta; class Pinopsida; order Pinales; family Pinaceae; genus Picea; species Picea glauca. The sequence continues at coordinate 280,123 of JZKD02S1746728.1, read as the reverse complement.
AATTTGTATAAGAGGCCAAATCTCTATTATGGACTTGTTGATATCCATCCAGATGTTTTCTTTGGCTTCTTACAATGTCTTAGCCATGAAAGTCTCCTTCTACAGCTTCGACAATTCTTGAGTGAGCCTCTATGATTTGTGCATCTCTATGTTGTAGCTAGACTGAAACATGGATTTCATCTTCTGAAGGTTATTAATCTCTTCTTGCAATCTTATGATTTCTTCTCCTTGTAGGGTCATGTCCTCCATTGACTTTGAAAATTTCTCAGATGCATCTGGAACTGTCACTAGAATGGCTGCTGGAATTTATGTTATTGTTGTTGTTGTACTAATTCCTGTGAGAGGAACTGCATCCAGTGGAATGACAATCATTGGCACATTTTTTTCCTTCTCTTTGACTGCCTTCTCCAGCTCGACCTCCATCTCCTTTATTTGTGCATTCTGCTCCATTATTAGTTTCAACATTTCCTCCTTGTGGCCCTCACTCTCAACCATTTCCCTTGCTTGTGAATCTTCAATGGCTGGGAGTTTCAGTCGTTTCCTCAGAGATGTTATGTCAGCGTTTTTCTTCTTAAGTAGTTCCTCGGTTGCTTTGACATTGGATGGATCATACCCAATTTTCAATACCAGTTCTTCTAGGGACTTTATCTTGTTATCCTTAGCCAGGGAGGATATCTTTTCTGGCTTGAGTTGAGACTAGACATTGTTTAAGGAGACCTGCAATTTTGAGGCAGTGATTGAATTTTTTGCCAAGGTGGAGAAAATCATCACCCCAGTTTGCCTGTGCATGTCCATTTGATCAGCTGGATGCACTTCTTTTACTTCAAATTCAAATGTTTCCCTTTTGTAATCAGAAATTGTCTTTGTATGAGGAACCTGTGCCTGCAAGAATGCCATGTGCATCCTTCCCTTATCGGTGTCAAAGGCAGATAGTAACATGTGTTGTGTTATATATGTCTGCTTCCAAAACTATGTGTAGGTGTTGTTGGTCAGTAGCTCATTCTTTTGTTTGATCAGGTTGTACTTCTAAAAAATATTAAGTCTTGCAGGTTGCTCAGAGGACTTAGTTGACAGTGTGATATCTACTTTCTTTTTAAATGAGGAAGTAGATACTAGGTGTTGGTTTCCTGAGAATGGTGGACTGAGTTTCTTCTTCTCTAGACCTATCAGGTGTATGGCTAGTCTTGGTCCTCTTCCTATAGACCTGGAAATCTTTTGTTGAGACTTCTGTGACTGAGGGAGATATTTCTTTCCTGGCTCTCTCGGAGTCTCTTCTCTGCTTGTACCTGTGGAGTGTTAGTATGTGAAATACTGGCAGGTGAAGGTTGTTGTCTTGTATCTAGTAGAGTGTTTTCCTCCCACTATGTTTGGTTCATGAAATTTTCAATTTCAAGCTTGGGCACATGAGCATAGGGAGAAATCTTGTTTTTAAGCCTGGTTTCTGCAATAACGCCATAGGGGTCATAGTGCCATGGGAAACTGAGGCTGAAATTCATTTCTTTTTAAAGATTATTGGCTTCTTCCCCTGCAGCCCTGTTGTTACAAATGAAGGAACCTATTTGGCCTTTGATCCTGAGTTGTTGCTTCTTCTTGAATGCCACAAAGTGGATGTCATCAGAGTTGATCATTTGTCTTATTTATTCCAAGGTGAATATTCTGACAAACAGGTACTTAGGCAGTTTGTAGGGAGGTAGCTCGCACCCATAGACCCTGATTTCTATGTGGTTCTGGTAAAGGTACCAGTCGCTTGTTTTCGCTAAGTCTGGCAGGTGTAGAATCCTCTGGACTTCTTCATTTACTCTTGGTTATGTTCTATTGTTGAGCATGCATACCATTGGATGGTAAAATAGGTCAATGAGCTATTTGAAGTTAAACTTGGATGGGTTCCTCCTCACCATTGATGTCTGGGAGATCACAGGTTGAGGATTTCCATCTTGGTCCAGCTTCTGGAGGGCGAAGGATAATTTGTCTTCTTGGAAGAAGAGGAACAAGTATGCCAACACAGAGGAGTACCTAAACATCCCCTCTATGGAGAATTTGAACAGTTTTTCATGGATATTATTTGCCAGAAATTGGCGATAGTCGAACTGTGTAGTAGCTTTCTCTTAAATGGAGAATATGGACAGGAAACCCAAAATGGGTTCATCTACCCATTCATTGGAATAGTATCCTAGCAAGCAACATAGGGATGAAATGATCTGGTTACCTTTGACTAAAAAGATGGAAGAATGATATGGGGGATTCTTTTTGGGAAACTGTGCCTTTTTAGGTAGAAAAATTTCAAAGATTTGAGCTCTCTGTGGGAAAGACAGTTTATGATAGAGATCAGTGAGGATTTCAATGGAGAAGGGGGAGACAGACTCATTTATGGGTATCTGCAGCATTTGGTTTATTGTTTTCGGGGTGATGGTGAACAGAGTTTCACTAGACGAAGACACAATGTCCCTTTGGCCGGGAAGATAGTGAGATTGGCACTTCAGGGTGAACTCGAGGAAATGGTAAGTCTGGGGAACAAGGTATAGTGGGAGATTAGACTCCCAGAGCCTGATCTCGTCGCTCTGGTCCAAAAAAAAATATTTGAGCCAGAAGTGTAATTCAAAGAAGTCGAATTCACACTTTGGATCTACAATTAAATAATTTTTATTAGCCAAGGGTATGTGATCTAGGTCAACGGGAGGAGGGAGGAAAGGATTTTCTTCTGTCTAGGTGGCTTTAGACTTGGGTGCCATCGTCAAACGAATATTTTCAAAAGAAAATGATGTTGACTATGTTTACCAGGTTTAATGGTGCTTGTTGACTATGAGCTTGATGGCAGTTGTCTTGAGAACGGGAAATGGTGGTGTCGACTGCATCTGGATCAATGAACAATGCAGGAGTGGCAAAAGAACAAAGTTAAATGGTGCAACGAGGTGTCTGTTATGGAGCGGATGGTGAGTTGGATGGGTAACGGTTACAAGGAAAAGAATTGATTGGCCAATGGATGGATGGAGGTGACGTGGAGGGTATTGAATGGCCAACGGGTGGATAGAATGTGACGTGTGACAGGTGAGTGGAGTGTGACGTGTAGGCAGGGTAGTGGAGTGTGGCGGTGGAGTGAGGTGGTGGTATTGTTGAGTGGTTTGGTGGTATATCTGAGTGGGGGCTAGGCGATCAGAGGTAATGAGTGAGGGGGGTCTGATTTGATGAGGAGTGGACATGTTATGCGGGGCCCACGCCAGAAAAACCACTAACTCAGACCCCCCCCCCCCCACCGTTAAAGGCAGAAAGGTTGGGGGGGTCTGATGTTCACTGTGGATCGTTGATCTTGGTGCGTTTTGATGAACCGCTGAGATTAGTGGACTCTTTAACCAAAAAGTGCCAAAGTTGTCATATCACCACAGAACTTAGGATAAATACATTTTGTGGGTCTTTTCTAGCTCCCCTTTCCTTATTTTGTCACCAAGGGCTTAAAAACACATCATTTTAACTCAAATCAAAGGCATTTAATCAACCTTTCATCAATTCTATTGAAATGAAAACATGCTAACCTATATCATAATATAATTACCTAGCACATTAACCCAGATGAAACTGTTGGGTTAACAATTACTCTAGCCTAAGACATTTGGCTAATCTTAGACTATTTAGCCAAATTTATTCACTATCCTATCTAATTAGGCTAAGATTAGACTGTTTAGCCCAATTTATTCACTATTCTATCTGCATAAATTTAAAGGAATTGATCATGGTTAGACAGTATGAATCAAGCCAATTTTATTCCATGGGGTTTCATCTTTTTCTCTTTTTATACCCTCTTTTATTTTTTGTTCTTTTTATTTTCTTTTCTTTTTGTAAATCATTTGCAGAATAAAATATTATTTACAACAACAAAAAATTACAACTAGAGGAAGAGATTCTAGTCACCGGGTGATCCTATGAAACATAGGGTTATAACATACACTATAGTACAAAAGGAGGTGAATCTACATAGCGTTCATCACAAGGAAGAGAAGGAGATGAATAAACTCTTCCATATTAAGATCTAGTTCAAAAAGACCAAGGTGGATTCTCTATTTGATTCGAATTCACAAGAAAAACTTAAAGCAGAAGATCTAGTCAGCGAGCTTGGATTGGAAGTTCATGATCATCCTAATGCATGTCCATTGGGATGGGTAAATAAGGATGCAGAGCTCAAGCTCACTAAACAGTGTAAGATCAAATTTGCTAGAAGTGCAAACTATATTTATGAAGTGGAGGTAGATGTAGTACCACTTAATGTGTGTGGTGTAGTGTTTAGAATCCCCTACAAGTATGTGAGGGATGCAATCTTCATGAGGATAGAAAACTAGTACTATTTGATCAAGGATGGGGAGTCTTTCATCATCAATGCACACAAAGGTAAATCCAAGATCTCTCTGGTAAGTGCTAACCAAGCCAATAAATTGATTAGTTCTAGCTTGAAGTTTGTATTGATTTTCTTAAGAGAGAACCAACTAGGTGATGAATTGATAAAAGTAAATGCATCTCTTCAGGGATGTACTAAAGAGCAAAAATGCTAGTTAGATAAGTTGTTATCGACATATAAAGAAGTGTTTTAGGATCCAAAATAGTTACTGCCTAAGAGGGAAGTGGAGCATGAGATATTGTTGATGCCTAGTTCCACATTCCTAAATATTTGGATGTATAAATAGTCTATCCTAGAATCAAATGAGCTGAAGAAAAGGTTGTAGAAAACGTTGGAGTAGGGAGTAATTCGACCAAGAACCTCACCTTGTGTGTCACGTATTATCATTGTAACCAAGAAGGATGGGACTTGGCAAATGTGTATCAACTACAGAGCTTTGAACAAGATCAGCCTTGAGAATCAATACTCTGTACCTATGATTGATGATTTGTTAGATCAGATGCAGCATGCCAAGTACTTCACCAAGTTGGATCTCAAATTGGGATACCACTAGGTACAAGTTAAAGAAGAAGACACTTGGAAGACCACCTTCAAGACAAGGCAAGGTCTAGATGAATGGTTGGTAATGCCTTTTAGTTTATGTAATGCACCATCTAGACAATAAGCATTTGATGAATGGTGTATTGTGTCCCTTTCTAGATTCATTTTTGATAGTGTACTTAGATGATATATTCGGTTATATCTCTACCTTGGAAGAGCATATATCGCATCTCATGTAGGTGTTAAAGACTCTAGGAAAGCATCAGTTGCTCACTAAACTTAAGAAATGTGAGTTTTCTCAATAGTCACTAGTGTATTTGGGGTATATGATTGGTGGAGGGGAACTCAAGATAGATCTCACAAATATGGAGGCCATACTCAAGTGGTCAGTTCCTACTAATGTCATTGAAGTTAGGAGCTTCGTTTGGGTAGTGCAATATCTACGAAAGTTCACAGCATCCTTTTCAAGTGTAGTTGTGCCCATTCATTCTATAAAAACCAACGATAAGAGTTTTCGGTGTGGAAAGAATTAGCAAGAAGCTTTCAATAAGTTGAAACGAAAAATTAGTCAAGCATCGGTTCTTGCATTGTCAAATTTGTAGAATCCTTTTGAAGTGGAGAAAAATGCAAGTGGATATGTTGTGGAAGCGGTCTTGATGCAGGTAGGTAAGCTTGTTAGGAACCTATCCTCTCTAACCTCTCACATAGATAGAATAATATATTTTCCATGTAATAAAGGCTGACATTAGTTAATAACGCCTATTTAATAAATATGAACAACTCAATGTAAGAAGACCTAATAAAAGCTTTCGCTTCTAGAAAGATCTTCATCCAGAATGTTCTTTAGAAGATATAATTAGTATAAATAAGAGTAGGAGGCATGAGAAAGTTTCGTCTTGAGAATTATTGTAATAGATCTCTACTTTGCTAGAGGTTGCCCCCTAGAAGAGGCAAGTGAACATTGTTTCTTATCAATAAAGGTATTATTTTGGTGGTGTGGTTCCATATATTTTGTTGCTTCCGCTGCTATATTTTTGTTCTCTATTGTTATTTCGCTGGTATTCACTGCAATATTTCTATTTTCTGCTATTATAATAGATTTGGTCCTAACAAGTAGTATCAAATCACTTTCCTTGGAAAGATTTGTGGGTTAAATTTTTTTTCGAGGGTAGAGACGTGTTCCAGCGTCTTTAAGCTACATAGATCTGTCGTTCAGCGCATAAATCCATGATCGGGGAAGCATACACATTGGAAATACAAGAGGTACTTACGCTAACATTGTTGGACACCCTTGTAACCCTTGTCGCTACCCCTTCGAGTGGTAGCACATCAAACAACACTTGTATACGGATTTGTGCTTCCATATACCTCTGGTATATTAGGAGACCCCCTAACTATCCTTAAACCAGCCATAGATCAATTGATCAACTGCCTGACTACCATAGTGTCACCAAGAACAACACCTGGGAAAAGACTCTCTAGTACTTGGGTAGTTGGGTAGTCCGGCTAAGGGTACATTCTAGCCTCCTTAGTTAGTGCCCTGAGATAATGGGTCGAGTACTACTGTTGGACCCCGTACGTATATCATAGAGCTATATCATAGGGAAAACCCTTTTCTATAGGAACCCTGAAAACCCTAACCCTTGGGAAGGAAACAAAATAGAAAAGGAACAAAGAAGATCTATTTATGTGCAACCTTTCCTTCGACATTCGGGTTGAAAAAATTACAAATAGAAAAGGAACAGAGAAGATTTATTGCCCTGCAACTTTTCCTCCTGCATTCGGGTTGCGAAAATCACTATACATTTATTTCATTTTTTCCTGTTAAGAATTTGGGCATTTCGATACTACGATATTATTCAAATCTGCATAACACCCTGGCGAAGTATAAAATAAAAATTAAAAAAAAAAAAAAAAAGGAAAAGGAAAAGGACAAAAAAAAACAGAGTATGGGACCTACCAACACCCTTATTTGAGGCATATCTCATTGGATTCCCCTTTTTACCTGGATCGTTGTGACACCTATCATTTTAAACTTTCTTTTTACCTCCCAGACCTTTATTTTAGACCTATCTCGTTGGATTCCCTTTTTCGCGTTGATCGTTGTGATACCTATCATTTTTAACCTTTTTTTTTACATTCCCGCACCCTTATTTGAGACCTATCTCATTGGATTGCTCTTTTCTCCCTAATCCTTGTAATATGAATCATTTTTAACCTTTTTTGTTACCTTCCCACACCCTTATTTGAGACCTATCTCATTGGATTCTCCTTTTCGCCTTAATCATTGTGATACCTCTCATTTTTAACTTTTTTCCCCCTGTGGCCCACTCCTCATCCACTCATGGCTCCCACCCACCAAGAAGAAACCAATCCAAAAATTAGTACTGAACTTACTTCCCTTTAAGCCCAAGTAAATAGGGACATTTCGGTCATTCATTCCAACCCCCCACCACGTGACCCCCATCTCCCTAGAGTCGAGGTCAACAAATTTGATGGATTGGATCCACAAGCTTGGGTTACACATATGGAACACTATTTCTCCCTACATGGTATCATTGATGAGTTAACCAAGCTTCGTTATGGAATTCTCTATTTGGATCCAGAAATATGGAAATGGTGGAAATGGCATCGCAATGCATGCCAAGGGTATGTTGCTTGGTCACAGTTTGTTGTAGAGCTGTATGAACGCTTTGACACAGACACCCACCATTTAGGACGTTTGACCAAGTTGAAATAGTATGGAACAATGGAAGATTATATTTCTTCTTTTGAGAATTTTTCTTTCTGAACAGAGGGCATGACATATGCTTTCTTCAGAGAATGCTTTATCAGTGGCCTCAAGGATGAAATTTGTGCCCAGGTTATCATGGCTTTCCCTCAGACTTGGTTGGAAGCCACTAAGCATGCCAAGGAGGCATAACAGGTCATCTTGACCCAAAGCAAAAAACCCCCTTTTGTCCCTCGCCCTAAACCCAACCCCCTTGCCCCTCAGGCCACTCCTCTCAAAGTCCACAACTTAACACAGGCAAAAATGGATGAACGTCAACTCAAGGGTCTTTGTTATAATTGTGATGATAAATACTTTCCAGGGCACAAGTGTAAAGAACAAAAAAAAATTATGGCCATTTCTGAGGATGTTCCTGATGAAGATGTTGAGGTTTCACCTGATCCAACACTACCACCAACCGATGATATTACACCACCCTCGAATCCTCCTGAAGTTGAACCACTGATTTCGTTACATGCTCTCACTAGTTTTTCAACTCCTCAAACCCTCAAATTGATTGGTTACATTAAGCACAGGAAATTTATCATCCTAATTGACAGTGGCAACACTCACAATTTAATTCATCATTGCCTTGCCCAAGAAGTCAATTGCTATATTTGTGTTGTCAACAATTTTCAAATCATGATTGCCAATGGTGGTTCCATGAAATGTGGAGGGCATTGTGAAAATGTGCACTTACAAATTGGTCAATATAACTTGAAATCTCACATGTTTTCTATTGACATGGGTGGTTGTGACATTGTTGTTGGTGCGGAATGGTGAAGCACCCTAGGACCCATACTCATGGATTTTAAGGAGTTAACCATGCAAGTATAATAGGAAGGCCAACAATATAAATTCCAAGGCATTACTGCAGGTTCTCTGGAGATCACCAGTTCCCACCGCATCGAAAAGTTACTCCAAAAAGGTCATTATGGCATCATTTCCCAACTCCATTCCACTCAAGCAGTTGAGACACCCCCGATACACCCTGACCTTCAAGCTATCCTTTCATGCCATCACATTGTTTTTCAATCATCGCAGGGCCTTCCCCCCTCCCATGGCGACCATGATCATTCCATTCCTTTAATACCAGGTAGTCTTCCTCCCAATTTTCACCCTTATCGTCATCCTTTTGCTAAAAAAATGAAATTGAGAAAATTGTCCACGAACTGTTACAAGCGGGTGCTATCCATCCTAGAACTAGCCCCTATTATACCCTTGTTGTCATGGTTCTCAAGAAGGAAGGAACTTGGCACATGTGTCTTGATTTTCATTCCCTCAACAAACTTACCATTAAGGACAAATTCCCCATTCCCGTCATAGATGACCTTTTGGATGAACTTAGTGGGGCTCAATACTTTACCAAAATTGACCTTCATTCTTGCTACCACCAGATAAGTATGAAAGAGGAAGACATTCCCAAGATGACATTTCGCATTCAAGAGGGCCACTGTGAGTTCTAGGTAATGCCCTTTGGTCTCTGTAATGCTCCCTCCACTTTTCAAAGTCTCATGAATAATGTCTTGTGTCCTTTCATCTGTCACTTTGTGTTAGTTTTCTTTGATGACATTCTCATCTATAGTAAAACATGGCCAACCCATCTCACCCATGTAGATCAAGTTCTCCATATCCTCTCCACACACAAACTTTTCATTAAACGATTTAAATGTGCTTTTGGTGTCTCTGAAGTTGAGTACCTAGGTCATGTTGTTGGCAAGGATGGTGTAAGGTTGGATCCTAAGAAAATTGAAGCTATGTAGAATTGGCCTTGCCCCAAAACTCTTAAAAATCTGCATGGTTTCCTGGGTTTAACGAGTTATTATCAAAATTTTGTTTATAATTATGGAAAAATTGTGGCCCCCCTGACAGCTCTCCTTAAAAATAATCCCTTCAATTGGACTCCAACAACAGACCAATCCTTTCAAACCTTGAAGCATGCTATGTGCACTACTTATGTACTAGCCCTATTTGATTTCACCAAGACCTTTGTTCTAGAATGTGATGCATCAGGGAGAGGAATCGGGGTAGTCCTCATGCAAAATGGACTCTCTTTGGCTTTCACCAGTAAACAATTTTCAGAGCGACATTTGGGCCAATCGACCTATGAAAAATAAACAATGGCTATTTTGCATGCAGTGGATCTATGGCGCCCTTATCTATTGGGACAACGCTTACAAATTAAAACAGACCATCAAAGCCTCAGGTACTTCCTTGAACAACACATTTCATCCCCAGAGCAACAAAAATGGGTGACCAAGTTTTTTGGCTATGATTATGAGATCATCTACAAAAAGGGTAAAGAAAATGTGGTGGCTGATGCTCTTTCCAGGAAATATGAAAAAGAAGGTTCCCTCTTTTCCCTCTCAGTCATTTTTGTCGACAGGCTTCAGGATGTACACCAGGAATGGTTGAATGACCCCAACATCCAAAAATTGCAACATGATCCTCAAGTTGCTCCAGGGTACTCTTAGAATTATGAAGAGTTTCACTATAAAGGTTGCTTATATTTAAGAAAACAATATGCCCTTAAATCCAAGGTGCTCTCTGAGTTTCATGCTTCTCCTATTGTAGGGCATTCAGGTTTTACCAAAACTTACGAATGGGTCAAATACTCCTTATGGGACGATATGAAACATGACATCCACATCTTTGTGGTAGAATATGATATATGTCAACGCAATAAGGGTGAGACTCTCAAAACTATTGGCACACTCCAACCACTTTCGATTCCACCCACCATTTGGACAGATATTTCTATGGATTTTATTGTGGGCCCACCCAAATCAAGGAATAAGTCGGTCATCATTGTGGTAGTGGATCATCTCTCCAAATATGCTCATTTGTGTGCTCTTCAACACCCATTCACAACATCTACACTGGCTCAAATTTTTATGGATAATATCTTCAAACTTCATGGAATGCTTCATTCTATTGTTTCTGATCATGATCCAACTTTTACCAGCAATTTATGGCAAGAGTTAGTTAGGCTCCAGGAAACCTAATTGAAACTTAGTACATCCTATCATCCCCAGACGGATGGCCAAATAGAAGAGGTCAACAAATGTTTAGAAACATATTTGAGGTGTTTTGCATCAGACCGACAACATCAATGGGTTCAGTGATTACCCTTAGTTGAATGGTGGTACAAAACCTCTTACCATACATCCACTTGCATGAATACCTTTGAAGTAGTCTATAGACATGAGCCACCATCAGTTCTCCCATACATTCCAGGTGTCTACAATGTTCAAGAGGTTGACTGTAATCTTACAACCCACGTGACCATTCTCCGTACTCTCAAAGAAAATTTGGTCATGGCTCAAAACTGCATGAAGCAACAAGTAGATCAAGGTCATTTTGAACATCAATTTGTTGAAGGGGACCAAGTGTTTCTCCATCTACAACCATGCAAGAAAAATTCGCTCAAATATCAGCAATGTCAGAAACTGACCCCCAAATTTTATGGTCATTATACTATTCTCAAAAGGGTGGGACTAGTGGCCTATCAGTTAGCTTTTCCCAACAACTCCAAGCTACATCATGTTTTTCATGTCTCATGCCCGAAGAAAGTTGCCATGCCCAAAGAAAGTGATTGGAAATAAGTGCCATCCTCAGACCAGTCTACTAAAGTTGAATGAATAAGGTTCCATTTGGTTGCAACCACAAGCCATATTGTATTGGCGAGAGAATCGTCTTCATCAACACACCATCCAGGAAGTATTAGTTCAATGGAAGGATACTCCATCAAAAGATGCCACTTGGGAGATGACTACTATTCTGCAGAAATTTCCTCATCTTAAGCCTTGAGGACAAGGCTCTTTTTTAGAGGGAGGACATGTTAGGGACCCAACCTCTCTAACCCATCACATAGAAAGAATAATATATTTTCCATGTAATAAAGGTCGACATTAGTTAATAAGGCCCATTTAATAAATATGAACAACTCAATGTAAGAATACCTAATAGAATATTCCGCTTCTAGAAAGATCTTCATCGAGAATGTTCTTTGGAAGATAAAATTAATATAAATAAGAGTAGGAGGCATGAGAAAGTTTTGTCTTGAGAATTATTGTAATAGAGCTCTACTCTACTGGAGGTTGCCCCCTCGAAGAGGAAACTGGACATTGTTTCCTATCAATAAAGGTATTATTTTGGTGTTGTGGTTCCATATATTCTATTGTTCAGTTGTTTTATTTATGTTCTTTGTTGTTATTCCACTGGTATTCACTGCAATATTTCTATTTTTTGCTATTAGAATAGATCCAGTGCCTAACAAAGTTAGTATGTTATCATTCTAAAATGATTCATAGTGGAATCTTGAACTACCCTATGTATGATAAGGAACTATGTGTGTTATCACTGAAATTTCGTCTGCACATGGCGACAAGAACTCTACATCATCAAAACAGCAATGAAGTCATTCATGGCACTATTCACATCATTCCAGAAGGGTCAAATACTATACAAAAATTGAAAGACACTTCACATCAGTAAGGTGCGCGCGTATGCGCGGGATAAGAACGTGTTGTGCGCGCTTAAGCGCACAATGCGCGACTGTCCACATAAAAAGTCGCGCATCTGCTAATACGGCACATTAAATGCTTAAGTCGGCCTCCTGACCGCCAATAGACCTTCACCCGAGATGATTTGACATCCAGATCAGGGTCGGTCCTGCAAAAACGGCGAATTTATGGCTTAAGCAAACCCTAAACTAGCCTGTGTCTACATCGGGAACTAGTTACGTGACCGCCTGGAAATGGCTATAAAAAGCAGTGAAGGCTCATTGTTTCAG
>JZKD02S1746728.1:182517-267624 GCA_000966675.3 Picea glauca | reverse complement strand
TTAGGTAGATTTTATTTCGTTTGGTTTTCTATTCTCTGTTAACCCATTTTGATCCACAGCAAACCTGTTCTACCTTGCTGAGCCCAACAGGGCATGCTAGTGCTCCCATTCTTGCCCACCCGGCGACGATTCGAGCACGAACAATGTGCCATGTTTAAAGATGTTAAGAAGTGGAAGCATTATCTGATGGGCAAGGAAACCATTATCCCCACTGATCACTAGCCATTGTAGTATTTGTGGGCCCGCAGTAAGCTTCAACAAACCATACACTACAAGTGGATGGACCTTTTGTATCAGTTTCATTTAATCATCAAATATAAGAAAGGAAACACTAATAAGTTGGTAGACATGCTTTCAAGGCCACCGACATCCACGATTGCAGCTTTGGGAACTCTTGTGCACATGAGGCATTTTACCCATGATGCATGCAAAGAGGCATACATGGAATATGAGGACTTCAAAGAGGTGTTTCAATAGCCACAGGGACAAATTCATGTAGAATAATGTGACAATAAGGTCGATTATCATCTTTAGAATGGGTTGCTCTATAAACTAGACAAGCTTTGTGTCCTTAAAGGTGAAAGATTGCAAGTTATCAGAAAGGATCATACCTCTAAGGTTGTAGGACATTTCGGAGTTGGGAAGACATTTGCCAACTTGTAGAGGTATGTGAATTAGCCCATGATGTGAGAAGATGTAGCTTGGTTTATTAAAGGATGATTACTTTGTTGCGATAAAAATCCTAGTAACAAAAAGCAAGGTTTATACCATCCCTTACATGTACCCATTAGACCCAGGGATAACATCTCCATGGATTCGGTTGGTGCTTTTCCAACCACTAGGAAGGGACATGACTATATATTTGTGATAGTTGTCAGGTTCAACAAGATGTGCATTCTTATGCCTTGTAAAAAGACCATCAAAGGACAAGAAGCAATAAACATGTTCTTTGAACAGGTCTTGGTGCATTTTGGGATACCAAGGAGCATCATTTTGGATAGGGATACCATATTTCTCAATGCCTTTTGGACTATACTTTGGGAGAAGATAGCCACCAAATTGAAGAGATCGACAACTTTCTGTCCACATACAAATAGGTAGACAAAAGTAGTGAACATGACATTGGTTCAACTTTTGAGGGTTACAATTAGAAGCATCCAAAGACTTGGGATGAAAATTTGAATTATATTCAACACTCTTATAATAGAGCGGTCCACAATTCTAGTGGTAAGACCCCTTTTGAAACTTGTTTTGGATGTTTTCCTCCTTTGCCCTTGGATGTTGTATATGGACAACAAGGAGGTGCGAGGGAAGAAATTATAGGAGATGCACTAAAAGCAAAAATATTTGTTGACAATATTAGGTAGATCTATTCACAAGTACAAGAGACATTGAAGAATTCACGGGAAAAGTACAAGGCCCAACATGATCAACACATAATTAAGAAAACATTCAAGGTGGAAGACATAGTTTGGTTACATTTGAACAAAGAGAGGATACAAGGTCATGATAATAATATCAGGGCTTTGTGGTATGGTCCTTTTGAAGTATTGGAGAAGGTGGGTGATAATTCCTATAGGCTCAGTCTACCCCCACATACACCCATTTAATTAGTACCGAATGTGGAAATTATGAAACTCTATGAGACTTCCATGTTGGATTAATAAAACGAGGAGCAAGTCCTACCTACCATAGAGGACTTTGCACCATAGGCTCAGGTAGAAATATCAGAATATACAGTTTTGCATAAGAAGTCCATAACTACCAAGCAATATCAACATCAACTCTTGCAGATAGGGTTGAAAGGACAACTTCCAGACAAGGCCAAATGGTACTTCGGGGAAAAGGTAGAAGAAAAATTCCTCATCTCATTTAGTAAAATATTTTAGGGACCAAAATCCTTTCTAATTGGAGAGGTATGATCTAGAATGTATCATTATATAATTTTTCATCTATCTTGCTACTTTTTGGGTGGAAAATGTTGAGGAATTGGCTTGTAGGGACCATCTTATGGGTTAGTCCTAGTATGGTGATTTGGGGTCTGGAACCTTCCAAATCTATTTTGAGGCATCAAACAACATGTTTTAGGGTCCTTATCATATCTCTATCCCCTCAATTTTGTTCTACACACTGGAATCTTTCCAATGGTGCAGAAATTGCCTCAATTGGAGTTCATATGTGGAAGGTACGCCTCTCACAAGTTGACCTACCCTGTTGATCACCATGGTATCGAGTGGATGCCACTTCAGCCACCACTAGTCACCCATGTGGGGATAGTCACATGTAGACTTTCAAGAATATTATAGAGGGTCCAAAAATCTAACACTAATTGAGGGTCAAGGCATGCAAAAACCCCAACCCCAACCCTAGACAATTATCAAGCTATGTGAAATACTAGACCATTAGGAAGAGAAGGGGTTCCATTCTTTCAGTATTGTTGTTATTCAATGGTTGAGAAGAGAATCAAAGAGTGGGATATTGAAGCGTTAACAAAGGAGGTAGTAGATTCAATAGAAACCATTTAATTCATAGTATCTAGGGAAACTCCATGAAGAGTGCCCCCTTATTTGTACTTGCATTTCTTAACTGAGGAAAAGAGAGCATAATGTAGGTCTCACCTTCTAGTTATTTTTTTTCCCATATCAGGTTTTGCAGGTCACATATTGTGTTTATTTGTGTTGACGGTGTGTTCATTTGAATGTTCTTTCATTTTTGTTTTAGTTATTTTCATAAATTTGAGCACTAAGCTAGCAAGAATAACTCTGAGATATAAGGCAATAAACCGCATAATAAAATGTTTCAGTACATTGTAAGATTTGTTGAGATGAACTATACCAATTGAATATCCACAATAGTTTACATATCACTATAGTGACACTACAAGGTTTATTAGTGCATGGGCCATATGGCTTATTTATTGGAATTTAAAATTTTCTAGTTACACAATTACAATTACTTAATCCAATAGCAATTGTAGTAGGATCATTGAAATATAGACAATCATAGATACAATAGAACACAAAGATTATCCTGGGAAACCCTCATGGGCGAGAAAACCCAGCAACCAAAATCCTCAATATAGATTCCTTCAACCAGTACAATGATGCGCTATAGCACTCCAAAAATTACCAAGACCAAAACACCAAAAGAACTAGTTTCTAAGACTTGTGCACTAGACCTTCTTATGCACTCCAAGATGCACAAGAGAAGTGTGTGAGTGTGTTTCTAAACGAGAGGAACCTATCCTCTATTTATACACAATAGTGTCTCTTGAAGAGACATGACTCTTGACCTAACTAACCCATAAAACAAGGTCGACTAGCCATAATGGGGCTTTTTACAATTATAAGTAAAATACCAATAATATAATAATTTATGTTGAGTCAACTTGTACAATATAATTATAATAACATTTTAAAGGTTTGACTAAAACAAATATACAATAATATCTTCCATAGTTACACCAAAAATATAACACTCCCTCTTAACTAGGAAGGTATTCTTTCTAGACATAGACTCCAAGTGTGATACCACATGGGCTCACATCCATTGACTATATAACATGCAAATATATACATCCTCGGATATCCATAGTGCAACATGACTTCACCCCATGCAACAAAGGTCTGTGGGTAGCTCTCAATAGCTACAACATGTCCCCATGACATCCACTCTCTACAATCCATCAATACCTAATCATGTGCACTCATGTCTCAATGCCAGCTCTTTTTCATGTTGGATGAGACCCACTAGACTCAGTGCCAACCCTTTTTCATGCTGGATGAGATTTTTCCATACTTAGTGCCAATCTTTTTTTATGTTGGATGAGTTCCACCTGTCATTCCCTCTGAAGAGGGACCATACCAAGCTTGTCCATGAAGTACTCGAACTTTGTCCTCAACGACAGCTTGGTGAACACATCCACAACCTGATCCTCGATGGTCACGAACTGGAGCCTCATTGCTTCCCTCTGTACCATATCCATGATATAGTAGTATTTTATGTCGATATGCTTTGACATGTCATGGAACACCGGGTTCTCTGACAACTCCATGCAACTCTGGTTGTCACACCAAATGCAGGTTGTCTCCAATCCGAGACCAAATAACCCAAACAATAGCTTATGAATCCATATTGCTTCTCTACTCGTTGCACACGTTGCCAAATACTCAGCTTCAGTCGTACTGAGTGCCACACATGACTGCTTTTTGTTGCTCCACGAGACCATACTGGAGCCAAGACTGAAATAGTATCTGGAAGTGCTCTTCCGGTCAGGAATATTGTCGGCCCAATCTGAATCTGAGTATCCATACAATCCAAAATCATGGTCAGATCTACACCAAAGAGCATGATCTAGAGTACCCTTAAGGTACCTCAACACATGTTTTGTTGCAACCAAATGAATCTGTTTGGGTTGCTCCAAATGTTGACTCAGGGTGTTCATAGCAAAACATATATCTGGTCTTGTGTTCATCAAATACATCAACGAGCCCACTATCTACATGTATAAGGTAGAATCCACAATCTGTGAAGTTGTATCCTGCAACAACTTAAGATTTGATACCATCGAGGTAACCATGGCCTTCCAATCCAACATCTCGAACCTCTTCAATATTTCCACAACATATTTTCCTTGATTTAGGAAAATCCCATCTGATCTCTGCCAAACTTCTAGTCCCAAGAAGTAGTGCATCATTCCTAAATCTTTCATCTCGAATTTTGTAGCCACTTTTATCTTACATTCAATGATGAGATTTTCTGCACCTATTAGAAACATGTCATCTACATACAATAGTAGAATCATCAGTTCACCATCCTCAACCTTAAAGTAAAGGTTAGGATCTACACTCCTCTTAGTAAAACCCAAGCTCATAAGAAAATTGTCAATCCTACCATACCATGCTCTGGGTGTCTGCTTCAATCCATATAAATCCTTCTTTAAAATGCACACATGAGTCTTCCTGTCATGTGTCTCGAATCCAAGTGGTTGCTCCACATAAACTTCCTCTTTTATTTCACCATTCAAGAAGGTTGTCTTTACATCCATCTAGTGCACCCTCCGTTGCATCATAGCTACCAATGAAAGTGTAGTCTTGATCGAGGTATATCTTTCTATAGGAGCAAATTTTTCTTCATAGTCAATCCATTCCTTCTGAGAGAAACCTCAGAACACAAATATGGCCTTATATTTTTCAATACTGCCATCAGCTACATGTTTCATCTTGTAGATCCATTTCGAACTCACCACAGATTTTTCCTTTGGTCTGGGAACCACATCCTAGACATCATTATGCATAATGGATTCGTATTCCTCTGCCATGGCATCTTTCCATACTTGATTTTCTGCAGCCTCTTCATAAATGGAAGGTTTTTCATCCATTATGTCACACAAGCATGACACGTATCTGGAATACGACTTCGGCTTCTTACTTTCCCTGAAATATTTCTCTAGGGCACCAATTCTTTCTGCATCTCTGATAAGCTCTTGTGCCCAAGCTAGTCTTTTCTTCTGAGAAGGTGTCTCAACTGGTTTTTGAGGTTCTAGCATGTCATGATGCTCTAGAATGACTTCCTTTGGTTCAACTACCTCTGGAACTTTAGGAACTTCATTCTCTTCTTCATGTGCCTCTTCTGCACAGATCTATTTGGATTTACTGAAAGCTACATTCTCATCAAAGGTTACATCTCGGCTGATCTCCACTTTTCGGTGACTAGGAATGTATATCCTGTAAGCCTTCAATTTGTCACTGTAACCACAAAATATGCCCTTTCGTTCGGAAGGGTCCAACTTTGTCCTCTTTTCCTTGGGGATGTGAACAAATACAGGGCAGCCAAATATTCTGAAATGGATGACTTCTGGCTTCTCTCCTGAAAACATTTCCTTGAGTGTCTTGTTTTCATGCACCTTATGGTGACTTTTATTCTACACATACACTACCATCTTCGTTTCTTCTGCCCACATATGCATAAGAAGATCTTGATCATGGGTCATGGCCTTTACTACTTCCATGATTGTCCAGTTCTTCCTTTCAGTTATTCCATTTTGTTGAGGGTTATAGGGAGTAGAAAGCTCCCTCTTAATCCCAACTTCCTTGCAATACTCCTTGAATTCTTCTAAGGTGAATTCACCTCCATTGTATGATCGCAAGGTCTTTATCTTTCGCTTTGTCGAGTTTTCTACCAGAGCCTTGAACTCTTTAAATTTTCCAAAAACTTCATTCTTTGCTTTTAACAAATAAATCCAAGTTTTACTTGAGTAATCATCAATGAAAGATACATAATATGCATACCCACTCAGTGAAGCTGGCGAAATCGGTCAACATACGTTTGAATGCACGATGTCCAAAACTCCTTTAGCTCTGCTATCGCTATTGGGAAAGGAGTGCTTCACTTTCTTGCCTTGTGCACATCCTTTGCACACACCATCTGGTTCTGCTTGGATTTCTGGAAGACCTGTCACCATTTTGCTCACAACGGGAAGATCTTTGTAGTGTAGGTGAGAAAATCTCCTATGCCATAGTTCATTGGGATTCACAATATCATGAACCATTGTGGATTCTGAATGTCCTTTTAATTTGTAGAGTCCTCCTTCTTCAACTCCAATCACTATTGCATCATCAAGGGTCTTCCCTCTAGGCCATATAAGAACTCGACCATCAATAAATGCTACTTTAAATCCTTTCTTGTCCAATGTTGAAATTGAGAGAAGATTCTTCTTTAAACTTGGAACATAGATAACTTCCTTCATCTTTATTGGCTTCTTGAGTTTAACTTGTAGGAAGCTTCTCCAACACCTCTGATTGGATACTGATAATCATCACCCAATTTCACCTTGTGAGGTGAATCTTTATCAATAAGTTTAGATAAGGAGTCTTCATAGCCTGTCATGTGCTTGGAAGCACCATTGTCTATCAACCAAGTGCCACTTCCATGAGTAACAATACCTGTGAGGGTTGAGATAAGAACATAATCCTCATCACTTGATTCATCTTGCTTAACAAACCTTCTTGGGAGGCTCATCATCTACAACTGTGTGAGCTTGATGCCTCTTACTTCCTTTCTTATTCTTAATTTCCATGATGAGGGGGCAATCCCTAACAAAGTGTCCCAATTCCTGACAACAATAACATCTGATCTTTGAGTTGTCTCTTTGACCCATCTTAAACTTCTTATGTAAAGAATGCTCCTTCTTGTTCTTTCCTTTCTTGGTGTGGGCAGCTAGGACTTGATCTTCATCTGCCATCTTTTCTTCTCTTGCAATTGTTCTAGATTATTCCTGGTTACAATCTTCCCAAAGCCTACTAAACTTGGGAAGCTTCTTTCTTGAACAAATTCCTTGGATGAATGCATCCCATGACCTTGGGAGTCCATTCAAGGTAGTCATCACCATCTCTTCTCCTTCTACTAAGTCACCAATGGCTTCTATCTGCTCCTTGATTTGATTCACCTTGAGAAGTAGGAGTGAATGGTTTCTGAGTTTTGCATTTTCACATTATTCAATTGAGATCTCATAGTCATTCTTCGATTTATGTTGCTTCCCTCAAACAAACGAGTTAAGGTGTCCATCATTTGCTTTGGAGAAGATAATGATGATATATGATGGATACGGTGGTTAATGGAGTATGCAATAATCCTTTTTCTCTCACCATGTCCTTCTTATATTTCTCCTTAGCTTCATCTCCTTGAGGTTCCTAAACCTCTTATATAATGAACTTATCCAGTTCATGTTCTTCAAGAGGGAGGGTTACTATGTACTTCTAGGCCCTGAAGTTATCAGCTCCATCTAGCTTCTCATCGATCTTTGTTCTGGTAGTCATCTTGCCTTTTGATGTTCTTGGTTTGTTCGAAAACGATCTCTAGACTGAAAATGGCTCCCTTTTAGGCTTCTAGATATACAACTGGCTTCTACTCATGCCTGCTCTGATACCATATTGGAATTTTAAATTTTCTAGTTACACAATTACAATTACTTAATCCAATAACAACCGTAGTAGGATCACTGAAAGATAGACAATCACATATACAATAGAACACAAAGATTATCTTGGGAAACCCTCGTGGGGGAGAAAACCCAGCAACCAAAATTCTCAATATAGATTCCTTCAACGAGTACAATGATGTGCTATAGCACTCCAAGAAAGACCAAGACCAAAACACCAAAAGAACCAGTCTCCAAGACTTGTGCACTAGACCTTCTTATGCGCTCCAAGATGCACAAGAGAAGTGTGTGAGTTTGTGTCCAAATGAAAGGAACCTATCCCCTATTTATACACAATAGTGTCTCTTGAAGAGACATGACTCTTGACCTAACTAACCCATAAAACAGGGTCGACTAGCCACAATGGGGCTTTTTACAATTATAAGTAAAATACCAATAATATAATAATTTATGTTGAGTCGACTTGTACAATATAATTATAATAACCTTTTAAAGGTTTGACTAGAACAAATATACAAGAATATCTTATGTAGTTACACCAAAAATATTAACATTATTAAGATCATATGGGATAATATCATGATGACCTTACATGTTATTATCATGAGGATCATATGAATTACATGGGTGAAAGGGTTATTGGCGCAAAGACCATAAAGGTTATATGGTATATAGGGGTTATTGGCATAGGCACCATATAAGTTATTAACATGGTGACCATAGGGGATATGAGGGTTATTAGCACATGGAACACATGAGTTATTAATGTGATGATCATATGGGTTATTAGCACGAGGACCATAGAAGTTATAATGGTTATTGGCATAAGATCATAAGGGTTATAAATATAATTATCACAAGGATCGTATGGTTTATTAACATGTTGAGGATATGGATTATTAATATGAGGACCACAAAGGTTATTAGTGTTATAAGTGTTGTTAACAAGTTGATAATATAACTTTTTAACACTGAGACCATATCAGTTATGGGGATTGTATATGTTACTAACAATCATAATATTCTTCTTGAAAATTAAACTTCAATTACCTACCTTAAATCAAACAATTAAAAATATATTAGCATGCCTTGTTCCTCCATTTTTGCTAGCCAAGACTCTAGAAATGGAGTAGTTCACTCAAAACATTAGTTACTAAAATCTTACACAAGACAAAACATAAATCAAAACATAAATAATTAACAAGGATAGAATTTTGGGTTAATCCAAACTAAAAGACTCTTTTATAGAGCATGGATGATTTTAGGGGCTAAATTTCGCTCATGGGCTAATTTTCCATGGTTTTTCCAAAAACGAGATTCGCTATTTTAAAAATGATTCGCCCAAATTCTATAGGATAAAATTATTTTACCTTAAAAATCGCCAGAATTTTATAAAAACTATATAAAATCCTTAGAAATTTGAATATTTTTACAAAAATATCGCCATCTATTTATAGTTAGCATATGAAGGATTAGTAAGATTCGCCAAGGTTTCTACATTTTAAAATAAATTTCCATCCTTAAAATCATCCTTGTTATAGAGTTAGTTGTTTTATTAGTAAGGTGATATCATAAATCAAAACATAAATAATTAACAAGGATACAATTTTGGGTTAATCCAAACTAAAAGACTCTTTTATAAAGTTAGTGTTTTTATTAGTAAGGTGATATAAAAGAGTGAGACATTTTTTTTTGAATATTTATGAATATGTATGCTTGCTTGACTCCCCCTTATGTGGGACATCTTGTGGGGTGCATGTGTGTGAATAATAAAAAATAAATAGTAAACATGATAATAAATAGTTGGTTATGTCATGTCTCATATATTATAATAGTTTCTATGACTTAAAAATATCCTCTTCTTTTGTGTGTTATCTCACATTTATTACGAGGTTCTATCCATTACAAAGTAAAAGTCTAGAGATAGTGTCCCTCCTAATAACACAATTTTTTATTGGTTACGGGATGAATATGTCTGCTTGCTAGACCTCCCCTCATTTTATGTGGTACTTTTCATGCGGTGCTTGTTTGCTTGGCCTCCTTGGTGAGACCCCTTTTACTATACATTCTTCATCCACTACTTCCACTACAAGGATAACGTGGTTTAACAAAGGTTTTTGGTGGTACATGATTAGGAAAAATATTCAAAAAAACCTTTATAAAATCGTTCACCAATGGTTGCAAAAGTTTTAACAAATATTTTGTAGATGTTTTTACCAACGTGGAGCACCAGTGCATGTTAACCAATGTGACACACTAGTGCACTTGGACTACTGGAGCATTAATGTGCCTAAACCAATGTGGAGTATTGATATGCCTAGACCAATGTGGAGCAACAATGTGCCTGGACCAATGTAGAGCAATAGTGTGTCTGGACCAATGTGGAGCATTGATTCTCCAAGGCCACTGGAGCACCAATTGTTCAAGACCGAAGTAGAGAACTTATGCACCAATGCCAAAAGGAAGCATTGATAATATCAGATAATTGATAAATTGTTAATTTATTATAAAAAAAAAACAACATTTATACTTAATAAATGATTAATATTTTTAGTCATTTAACAACCTTGTTTAGAATTTACTAATTTTCACGACTTCTTAACATTAATTGCAAATATTATTTATTCCACTTTATTTTTTTCCTAATGAAGATTCACAATTAAAATTAGTATATAGTGCGAGATATTCAACAATTATAGTTCTCAAGATGTCAACGCTTCAAGCCATCTATGTACAACTCTTTCTTGAGACCATGAAAGTTGAGAAGAACTAAAGCAAATGATCAATATAGATAGACATATATCTGCTTTGGATATTGTGTCAAGATAGCTGATGTGCTTTCAACATACTATTGACCAAAGAGACATATGTAATAACAAGTGCCACTGCAGTGGCGGTGTCCCTACTGAAAAGTTGTGTGCACTTTGATTTGAATGGCTCTTTGTGCACATTGATTTGAATGGCAAAGCCAACAATATTCCATTAAATACAGGACTCTCTTCGTGTCTGAAATTATGAATCTTCTTCGTTTTATACCAGAATATTTCTCTTCGGAGAGTCCGAAGGGAATTTTGCAAAGTTTGAAATTTTGATGTTTGGTGATGCCCACAATGACAAAAATTCTAACATTTCCAAGTGTAGAAAAGTGTTTTTCTTTTCAAGTAAATATGATGAATTTGTGAAGAAAAATGTAGTAATGTATTTTGGTCCTAATCTTTTTTAATCTCTTTTAACAACAAATGAAGACCATTAATTTATTCTAGATTGGATAAAGAGCACACAAGTTAATCCAAACTAAACAACATGAACATAAACTTTACACACTCAATGTCCAAACCAAACAAAAATGAAAGTAAATTTGAACACAAACTTGAGACACTTAAAAACAAAATGCAAGATTCAATGGAACGTGAAGTATACTCCATACCAGATAAATAATGATAAATGTGAACAAAGTATTCAAAGATTTTAGCGTAAAATGTAGGCTCGCGGAGATAAATACAGATGGAAAAAAAAAAATTCATGGCCCTCAACCCATCAAATAATGGCCATTTTCATGTGTTTCATTGCCACTTTCAACCTAGGTGACTATGTCGTTACGGATGACCCAAAGGCAGTTCCTTTTTGTAGGAATAATATAGATATTCCACATCAGTAGATCTAAGTGCTTTAGTAGCATACCCCATAGCATATCCAACCCATGAAAACGAATTTTCGATTTTAAAAACTTTTAGCCAGAATTCAATGGAAATGTAAATATTTCATATTAATAAAATATTGCCATGTATAAAAAAGTTTCTGATCTTAAAGACTTTTAGCCGGAAAAATTCAACATAAACTTAAATATTTCATAACAATACAATAAAATATTACCATGCCTTAGTAAGAATGATATATTACCATGCCTAAAATATTACCTTTTTAAACAATATTTTTTACTATACACGAATGAAATAGAAATAGGCAATGAAACTCAAATATTTTATCAAATTTTAACCAAAGGTTGATAAATCCACAATGCATAACTCACTTTGAATTCTATAAAAACATAAGAATAACTTTCACATTTTCACTACACAACCAAGAGACGGTAAGAAATGTTTTGACTCATTGCATTCTATAAAAACATAAGAATAACTTTCACATTTTCACTACACAACCAAGAGACTGTAAGAAATGTTTTGACTCACTGCATTCTCCGCTTTTGTAGTTGCTACAACCTAAAAGATGGAAAATATGGGAATTTTTGAGGTTACATGGATGCATAATCTGTATAAGGACATCAAATGTTCATTCTTGGCAGCATAAAACAACCTTTCGACTTTGTGCATTCCATAGTAAATCTTTGCCAAAAATGACAATTCATCTAAACCGAAGAAGATTGGGGTTTCCACGCTCATTCCAAACACGAAGAGGGAGACCTATAGTTGATCCTTTGCGTTTGGCGCAGGTTACAAGGTTCGATTACCACTTTGAGGAAAAGTTGAAACCACAAGTAAAAGATGGCAGGGATTAAAAAGAAAAGAGGACATGATAAGGATATGTTGTAGCTCGCTCTTATTTTGAGAATTGCATAGCATAATTCTAGGATTTAATATTTAAATTGTTTGTATTTATTTATTTCCTATGTCTAGCATTACTTTTTTGTGATAATTTGCTAATAAAAACATTATCTACTCCTTTGAATATTTTATATTTTTTCAATTTGTTGTTTCCTAAGATTTTGGGTAGTCCATTTTTAACATGGTTGTTGTTTTCAAGTTTTTGCAACTTATATATTGAACCATTGAAGTAAATTTCAAAGGTTATATCTAAATTCAAATTGACAAGAATGACAACAACAATAAGAAAACAAGCACCATGTTATGAGCACTAACGCTCAGGTTACTTGTAATGTGGTTTAAACTTTAAAGATGTAGAGAATATAAAAACTCAACATAAATGAATCTGACACTACCTTCATATTGAACGACCTCCTTCTTGTTCAATAATCTCAATGTCAATAATTGAACATCCCAACTTTCAAGGGTGGCGTGCTCGAATACAGGTTTTTTGAAATTGCAATTGCAAGTGATGTTGTTCAATTATACAAAACTCAACAATTAGTGGATTATATGAATCTAAATTGCGTTTGTTGAATATTGTTCAAGAAGATATTGTTTGGAGAACTTCCTGCCTCGAAGACGATTGTATAAGGTCGACATCACCGCAACCAGAACATGAATAGACCCTTAAACTAGAGGATTTGCACCTTGATTTGCCCTATTCTCATTCCAGGAAGAGTCTTTGTAAAAGAACAACCATAAAGATGGACTAGCGGTTGGCCAACCCCCATCCTTGTAACGACAACATTACCTCGACACTTAATTCAGCTCAGACCACAAGTCTGTCAACTAGCACTTCTATCGTTAGGAGGTGCCTTCAGTGGGAATCATCTCCTTTGACCAATTTCTTTTGTCGAGTGATGCTCGATTGGGAGCGACCCCCCATCCAATTGACTGAGATCTAAGGAAGGAGGGGTTTTCATCCTCTTTTTTGTTCCCTAAAATTTGGTTGGTCTCTCCAACCATCCATGAAATTCATCCCCTTAACCCCCTATGCCCCAACCACTATGTAATATAACAGGGAAGTCTACCCCAAGTTTTGTGTCCATATTTGACCTTGACCATTTTTCTTTCTAGAAACTTGTTCACTTCAGTGTCTCTTTTCCGTTTCTGGATAAATAGAGTTTATCCCCATCATTATATTTGAGATCGATATGAGATTTGTGGTTGTTCCTTTAATGGATATTGCATCGCGTGATTTATAATTTTTCTATATTTAAGTGGGTTGTCCCATATGCCCTGTCCCATACCTCCCATACTGTCTCCTTTGATTGTCATCCTCGAAAATTGTCCCTCTATCCCCACTCTCCCCAAACATTGGCAAAACATAAATTGATTAAGGAAATAATCTAGCATCCAAAAAAATATGAATTATTCTCTCTTATTGAATTGGTCAAGTTCACCACTTTACTATGCCTAGATTATGATGAAGTCTATATATGTTTAAGGAAAAATCTTTAGTCATTTGATCTTTTTATGCTTTCTCATTGGTTTTATGGAAAATAGCTTCATCTTGATTTGTACTAAAGTTGGGGGTTTGATCATATCTAGTTACCTACCCACTAAAAATTGCTTAATGATGATGGTTGCCTCAAGGGAGTTAAGTATATTTTAATTCCTTGTACAGGCTAGTAGGCCTCGTGAGTATATCTTTACCACTTATGATTAATTGTTAATAGACATGAAACTATATATTTAATATTTTTGATGAACTAAAGCAAGAAGTGTAACCCCCAATATTCAAGTTGAAGTTTATTTTAAGCAAAGCTTGAGTCTTATCTGTGTGAGAAAAACAACTTCAACCTCACCTTTGACAACACTCAATGTCTTGGAAAATTCGCTTGATTCACACTTTCCAAATTTTAACTTTGGAATGTTAAATATCCATACAATAATTACACAAATACATTCATGTTCTCATAGTCCTACTTGAAATTGGAAAATATTGCAATCACGGGTCTCTTAAATTTAGATAGACTTCTTACTTTATTAAAATTGCCTACAAACTTTTACAGTATACTTTAAAACATGGAAAATAGTCTGCTTACAATTTTCTTTCTAGTCTTGCTGGAAGTTGCTACCGATCATGGTCGAAATTCAAAACAAGCTTCACCTTTCCCAAAATTGCTTTCAATTTTTTTAGAAACTTTGAATAGTGGTTATTTTCTGCAAACTTTGACAGGGTTCTAAACTTCTAGATTTAGATGTAGGTCATTTATGGATTTCAAATGTGGACCTAAGCAAACTAAATTTCTAGACATGGCCTTTTAACTTACATGTTTCAAAGGAATATATGGATTCCTGGTTTAAGTTCAATCTACCCTTTGAGAAAAGAGATTCCAGTGCAAGACCGATGGCATGGAATCCAATGGACCTCAATGTTTGTAAGTTAGAAGGAGACTAAATTTTAAATGCTAAGTGACAACTACACAAGTAATAAAAAACCTAACTCTTCAAGAAAACATAGCAAAATTAAAAGCGTAGCAGCTGGAGTGAAACAACAATTGTGCTTGAATAGGGAAGGGGAATTAATGAAAGCAAGTAGTAATGTCAGAGGGTTTGGTTTGTGATGTTACTAATACTCACCCCATGTAAGAAAGTGACTGCATTGATCCTCTAAATCTAGAGGCCACACATGTTCTGTTTCTTGTGATGGTAGTCCCTGTAGGAGTACTGGAGGGCTTTCTCCACACATTCTTTGGCAACGTGGATGCAGTTCTCAGCCCTCCCTCTTGTCCATCTTCAATATTTGATCATTCCACATCTTCTCTTATCTTCTCCCCGCTCCCCTTCTCAGTGATAAAACTTATAAATTTTAGACACTATACTCGAACTAGGAAGTTACAACATGAAGACAAATTTGACAACAAACAATTTTGTTAAATCTTGCGCCCGCTCATAAAAAAACATCTAAATTTAACTAACACGTGGTACCTAATAATATTAAGAGGAACACGCGTAGCTAATGATATTATTAAGAGGAACATGCATAGCTAATAATATTATTAAGAACAAATATAATAATAATGACCACTAATGATGACAAATAGGTGTGTTAAACAAATAAAGCATGCACGTGGAGATTATGCAAAGAGATCGTTTGATATGTGGAAGCCATATGCCACTAGTTGATTTTTTGTCGCTCATGGAATGAAGGACAATATACTCAACCAAGGATTCAAGTAGAGGAGAATTTAGGGCACAATAAGCAGTCCAACGATGGTCTAGTGAATTATTGGTGATGTGCATACTCTCCACTACTTAAACCATCAATGTGAAGGCATGCATGTTCTTTCATCTTGCGGTCAATTATCAATATCAAGCAACTTAATAAAGCATTAATGAATATTGAATTTACTTAGTTTGGTTTTGGTTATAGTTTATCATGTGATGAGGTGCCCAAGGCTGCATGGGTAATTTGCTTCGAATCCAATTTTATCTCCATGTTAGAATTTTTCGACATTGTTCTAAAATAACATTATTTTTTTAACTGGTATGGTGTCTAATAATGGTCATGCAGGTTTAGTTATGAACATACGTGAATTGAACAGATCTACGAGAGCATTAGAAACAATTTGAACTCTGGTAGGAGAGGTCTTCTCGAAGATATTTCATGGACAAACAATGCAAATTCTTATGTAGATTCTTATAAAGGAGAGAGATAATAATCTTTTGAACCAGCCAGAATTGTTGGTTGCCAAAATTTGATGCAATAGAAGTAATGGAAAGCCAAATTTCTCTTCCATAAACAGTCGATATGTAGCATTTCCTTTAAAGTTGCGGTCAGTTCAAGAGACTACTACAAGAATGGGTGTAGTGGAACTGCTTTTAATATTTAAAATTGAAAGTTTGAATAATTTGCTAGTCCCATTGAGAAATATTGTGTATTCCTTTTGTTCAGTACAATTGATATAGGTGTTATCACTCCAAGAGTCACTCCCAGACTACAAATGAGAGTAAGCTTGGTAACATAGAAATGTAAATGGATTAAAATAGTTAGAATAGATGGATCAACAAGAAAAGAGTAAAAGGGAGGACATCAAACTGTTGCAAATACATTCCATTGGGCATGGAGTCATAACATTCTGCAAATCACAGGCAATCAGGCTGCCTACCAGAGGAAAAGCTTATGAAAAGATGGATAGAAGAATAGAAGGTAAACAAAGAGAAGAATATCCACATAACAGAGATCCTTTCTGTAATATAGATTAAAGAGTGCTTGAACAATAATATGTGATTAACAAGCAATTACCACAAATCCTTTGCAGCTCATGAATTCATTAACCAAAGGCAGCTTTTGATCTTCAAAATCTGTAAATATTACTCAAGCAAGATGATAAGAAAGAATGGAAACAAGATAAAAATAGCCTGGTATCACAACTTTCATGAATATCTAATGGCATAAATGCCTACAATACATGCCCTCAGGCTTACAAATGACCAACTCAATTGCTGCTCTAGATCTCTCCTCTCTTGGATCATGAATCCAACCTCTTCTCTAATAGCTATCTCCTTCATTAAATAGAAAATAGCATCCAAATATCCTTAGGAGGATGAATCCCAACTCTTTCATTGGATTCTAAGCCTTGGAGATAGGTGGCAACAATCAAAGAGACAAAAATCCAACAAACTGCTAATTTTCAGGAAATTGTTGGAAGTCTTTAATGAATTGTTTCCAACTCACTGCATGAGGTCTTAATGGAGCTAAGACTTAGGTGCAGGTGTCCCTTGACATCTAACTGATCTATGAGAAGTCAGTCGAACCCTCCTTAATAGCTGGCAACCTCCCAACAAGGCGAATATCCAATCAACTATGCAAAACAGAGAATTGGCAGCACATTCCACAACACACTGGTGTTTTAATTGTTTCTCTCAATTTACAAATTGGGTCAGGCTGAAATTTGGTCAGCAAGTCAACATGGATATCATCTTCCTCCACAAAAAATTTCAGAGAAAACCACTTTGCAGTTTTGGTTTTATGATCAAATTTGTAACAATAACCGCTACAGGAAATTCCGTAGCACCACTGTAAAACAGTTTTGCACATTCTGTAGCGCCACTCCTGAAATAGTTCTACAGATTCTGTAGCGCCAATGACTGTGCAATTTCCAAATTGTTCATATGATAACTATGCCAATAGCGTAAACTAGCACCAATCCTGGCCACTTGGTGTTATGAATGACCAAAGAACTCTTGGCGCTACGAAATCTAAAAGTGCTCCCAAATCACCAATTTCAGGAACACTACAAATCATAAGAGCAAGAGCGTTGCAAAAACTCCTAATTCACTGGCACTGCGAAATGACCAAAATTGCTACTACAAATTCTTGTGCTAACAATAGGCACATTCACAAATCATGCATGCAACATAGTTAGCCATAGTTTCATTATTTTTTGCCTTTTAAATGAGCTTACCTATAACTTAGATTCTAAATTCTCGCTTGATTCTCTTTAATTTCAACATTATCTTAATAATTTATTAGGCTTTGTTTTCATTAGTGTTAATAACCTTGTTTGCAAGCGGTCAGGGTTTTAGCTCCCCTCAATTCGTCATCATTCTTTGAAAAAATTACAGCATATTATCCTTATCACCATTTAACTCTTCCAGTTTTCCAATGCTCTTAATTCCAGGTCCTTCTATGTACTACTTTTATTGTTGGTATTGTTTTTCCTCTTTATTCCACACCAAATTTTTTTTCAATTTTTAGTCTTAATTATTATAAGTCTCATCAATTGTTATTTGTAAGTGGCTTTGGTTTTAAACTCTGACAAATCTACATCAATTTTTGAATTGGAATTAATATTCTTGTCAATGTTATTAAATCATGTATGCAGTCTGACTTGGCTTTGAATCCTCTTAATTTCATGTTAGTTATTTTGTTATTACTATTATTGTTATTATAGTTCCCAACGGTCTTGGTTTTGATTCCATGTTGCTATTTGTATTGTCATTATGTTAATTCTAGTGAAGCTATCTACTATCTTAATTGACGATTATTTGATATGTGTGACATGATCTGGCTGAGGAAGCCAAAGCTAGGTACGAGAAGGCTCTCTTTAAAGTAGTGTATCTGGTGAGTAAAGTTGTCAATACAAAGCTATTTTATTAATTTTTTAATTGATTATATCTTTCAAAAATTTGAACTGTATATCGGTCCTACCTAGTCATAGGTTATAGACATGCTCATAGTAGCTAACTCATAAGCAAAAACAACTCAACAATTCAGTTTTTTGATATAGTGTAAAGCGAGACAAAGATTTCACTTGTAAGCTAAATTTAGTTTTTTGATATAGAATAAAGAGACACAAAGATTTGATTAAATGTCTTACAATTGCATAGATTAAATGACTTATAGGTGCATAGCATGAGTATGGCTCCTCCAACAATAGGTGTATTTCCATGTCTTTCCATTTGCTCTAGTATGGGATTTGTTCCTCTCGCTGAGTAATATGAAAAGAATATTGTCGAGCCCTCTTTTGAAGGCGACGTTGTATAGGCGATGGAGAAGGCGGTTGCAGAGTTGTGTAGGCAATGGAGACGGTGACCATAAGTTGTGAAGGAAATGGAGGTGGAGGGGACGAGGTGATGGCTTTAATGAAAGCTCAACATTTACGAAGAAACATGATCATTTGTTAGAATAGTTTAAAGTCGTCTAACTGTTAGGCATCGATAAACTTATCTTATCTAAGATTACAAAAAATGCATATGCATTATGGCAGATTCTACCTCAAAACTTAGGTTATCTAACATGGAAAAAATGCATCTCGGCAATAAGAGGTCGAATTTGTTAGCCAATATCCTCTTTGATAAAAGAAATTTAATTATTATAAAAACATAACTATTTCATTTCGCCTATGTACAACTTTGGAAAGCAGAAAAATATTATTAGTCAAAGGCAAAGTAATTGGTAGTCAACGATGAATCGATCGCTATAGTCCTGACCTTCAAGAGGGACTAATAAGAGAATAATCTACAATAATGTTTTGTCCAACCATATATGAAGTCTCTCACTCATATGAGAAGAAAACGATATCATACCATATGAGAGAAAGCTTATGTGATTATATGAGAGAGTAAAAGCTCATTGAAAAAAAAGTAATTTTATTATGATTAACAAAATTACTCAATATTTGATTTATAATATAAACTTTGTCACTTTAGTGTGCATGTGGTCATTGAGCACTGGTGTGTCTAAGTGGAGCATTGGTGTACCTAGATCAAAGTGAAGCACCAATGTATTTTCGGTTGTTGTTCCTCTAGTGTGCATTAGTCTAGGAGCATGATGCTCCTAGATCAATGTGGAGCATTGATGTAAGGTTCCAGATGTTTTATAATAAGCAGAAACAAAAATATTGCTGTAAATAACAACAGAACAATAAAATATAGAGAATAAAAACACCAACAATGATACCTTTATTGATAGAAAGACAAATTCACTTGCCTCTTCGAGGGGGAAACCTTTAGCAGAGCGAAGCTCTATTACAATAATTCTCTAGACAAAGCTTTATCATGCCTTCTACTCCTATTTATACTAATTCTATCTTCTAAAGAGCATTCTAGAGGAAGATCTTTCTAGAAGCAGAAGCTTCTATTAACTCTTCTTACATTAGACTTGTTCACATTATTAAATAGGCCTTATTAACTAATTTCAACGTTTATTACATGGAAAATATATTATTCTACCTATGTGAGGGGTTAGGGAGGTTAGGTCCCTAACATGCCCTCCCCCTTGTAAAACAACCTTGTCCTCAAGGCTTGAGATGATGAAATTGTTGCAGAATGGTAGCCGACTCCCATGTGCCATCTTCAGGAGGTGTATCCTTCCACTGAACTAACACTTCCATGATGGTGCACCGACGAAGATGACGCTTACGTTGGTCCAAGATTGCTTGTGGTTGCAACCAAATGGAACCTTCTTCATCCAACTCGGGGAGAATGGTTTGACTCTGAAATTTAGTTCCAATCACTTTATTTAAGCATGAGACATGAAAAACAAGATGGAGCTTAGAGTGAGTGGGTAGAGCTAAATAGTAGGCCACATACCCCACTCGCTTGAGAATTGTATAACGACCATAAAATTTGGGGGAAAGTTTCTAACAGTGGTTAGCTTTGAGTGAAGTATGCTTATAAGGTTGCAAACAAAGAAACAATTGATCCCCTTCAGTGGATTGACATTTGAAACAACCTTAATCTGCTTGTTGCTTCATGTGATTTTGAGCCGGGACCAAATTTTCTTTGATGGTACGGAGAATGGCTATACAAACTATAAGATTGTTGTCAACCTCTTGAACCTTGGAGACACTTGGTGTGCATGAGAGAACCAATGATGACTTTTTCCCATATACTACTTCAAAGGGAGTCATGTGAGTGGTAGTATGGTAAGATGTGTTGTACCACCATTCAGCTAGGGGTAACCATTGAGCCCACTAATTTTGTCGATCATACAAAAAACAACTCAAATACATTTCCAAACACTTGTTGACAACTTTTGTTTGTCCATCAGTCTGGGGATGATAGGCAGTGCTAAGATGCAATTGGGTTACTTGGAGACTAGACAATTCTTGCCAAAAATTGCTGGTGAAAGTTGGATCATGGTCATAGACAATAGAACGAGGCATGCCATGGAGTTTGAATATATTATCCATAAAAAGTTGAGCCACTCTGGATGCGATGAATGGGTGTTGAAGAGCAAAGAAATGAGCATATTTGGAAAGACGATATACAACCACCATGATGACTGACTTATTGCCTAATTTAGGTAAGACAACAATGAAATCCATAGAAATATCCCTTCAAATAGTAGGTGGAATTATAAACGATTGGAGTGTGCCTGGAGCTTTGACTGTTTTCTCTTATTGCGTTGGCAAGTATCACATTCAACCACAAAGGTGTGAATGTCTTGTTTCATGTCATCCCAGAAAAAAAGAATGTTTTTATTCATAGGTTTTGGTAAACCCTAAATGCCTATTTGTGGGTGAGGCATGAAGCTCAGAGAGCACTATGGATTTAAGGTTTAATTGTTTGCTTAAACACAAGCGACCTTTATAGCGAAGCTCTTCATTTTGCCAAGAGCACCCTGGAAAATCTTGAGGATCTTGTTGCAATTTTTGGATTAGCTAGAAAGTTTGGGGTCTTGCAACCATTCCTAGCGAATGGCCCAAGGCTAGTCTGCTACAATGAAGGAGAAGGAAAAGAGGGACCCTTCTTCTTCATATTTCCATGAAATATCACCAACAACCACATTTTCTTTTCCCTTCTTATAGATGATTGTGTAATCATATCCAAACATCTTGGTCATCCATTTTTGCTGCTTTGAGGATGAAATTATTTGTTTCAAAAAATACTTGAGGTTATGATGATTAGTTTTAATTTGGAAGCGTTTCCCCAATAGATAAGGACAACAGAGATCCATTGCATGTAGAATAGCCAAAATTTCCTTTTCGTAGGTTGATTGGCCTAAATGTCGCTCTAATAGTTGTTTGCTAGTGAAAGCCAAAGGTGGGCCATCCTACATGAGGACTGCCCCAATTCCTTTCCCTGTTGCAATGCATTCCAGGACAAAAGTCTTGGTGAAGTCTGGTAGTGCAAGGATAGGAGTTGTGCACATAACATCTTTCAAAGCTTGGAAGGATTGAGCAGTTGTTGGAGTCCAATTAAAATAATTCTTTTTAAGGAGGGTAGTGAGAGGAGCTGCAATTTTTGCATAATTTCAAACAAACTTGTGATAATAGTCCATTAAACCCAAGAAAACACACAAGATTCTAAGAGTTTTAGGGCAAGGCTAATCCTTCATAGCTTCAATTTTCTTAGGATCCACCTGTACACCATCCTTGTCAATACTATGTCTCAAGTACTCAACTTTAGAAGCTCTAAAAGCATATTTAGACTATTTGAGAAAAAAATTGGTGCTGAGATAGTAGATGGAGAACTTGATCCACATGGGCGAGATGGGATTGTGAAGTTTTACTATATATGAGAATATTTTCAAAGAAAACTAAGACAAATTGATAGAGGAAGGGACAAAAGACATGATTCATGAGACTTTGAAAAGTGGAGGGAGCATTACACAACTAAAGGGCATGACCAAGAACTCATAGTGACCCTCATGAGTTTGAAATGCAGTCTTGGGAATGTCTTCTTCCTTCATACGTATTTGGTGGTAGCCAGAACGAAGATCAAGTTTGGTAAAATACCAAGCACCATTTAATTCATCCAAAAGGTCATCAATGAGAGGGATGGGAAATTTGTCCTTGATTGTGATTTTGTCGAGGGCACAAAAATTAGGACACATGCACCGAGTGCCTTATTTATTGAGTACTACGACGACTTGAGAAGAATAGGGGTTGGTACTTAGACGTATAACACTCGCTTCCAGCAATTCTCTAATGCTTTTCTCAATTTCAATTTTCTAGGCAAAGGGATGATAGTAGGGGTGAACATTGGGAGGAATATTGTCGGGGGCTAGAGGAATGGAATAATCATGCACATCGTGGGAAGTGGGAAGGCCATTGGGGGTGTTAAAAATAGCTTGGTGCCGAGAGATTATCAATTGGAGGTTAGGATGCACATAGGGTGTCTCAACAGTTTGAATAGAATGGAGCTGGGCAATAATGTCAGAATGACCTTTTTTGAATAGCTTTTCCATTCAATGGGAGTTGATGATCTCAAGTGAGCTTGTTATAATGCCTTGAAACTTCTATTGTTGTCCCTCCTATTGGAATTGCAAGGTGGGGTCCTTAAAATCCATGGTAATGGGGTTGAGAGTGAGTAACCATTCAACATCGAGAACTATGTCACAACCGCCCATGTCTGTAGCATACATATGAGATTTGAGGTGGTACTGACCAATTTATAGACACAAATTTTCACAACACCCCTCACATTTCATGGAATCGCCATAGGCAATCATGACCTAAAAATTGTTGACGACACAGATATAGCAATTGACTTCTTGGGCAATGCAACGATGATTAAAATGGGTGATGTCACTGTCAACTAGGATGACGACTTTCCTATGTTTAATGTAGCCAATTAACTTGAGGGTTTGCGTAACGAAGATTTTAGTGAGGGAATTTAGCAAAATTAGTGGTTCAACTTTGGGAGGGTTAGAGGGTGGAGTAGGATCATCTGCTTGGGGTATCTCTTCAACAGGGGAAACATTAGCATCCTCGTCAGAAAAAATCTCAGAAATAGCCATAAAAAGATTATGTTCTTTGCACTTGTGCCAAAAAAAATATTTATCATCGCAATTATAGCAAAGGACCTTGAGTTGGTGTTCAACCATTTTCACCCTAGTTCATTTCTAGATCTTGAGAGGAGTAGCAGGAGGGTTATGATTGGTGGGTCTAGGGAAAGGAATAAAGGAGGGTTTTATGTTTTGGGCAGAGACAATTTGTTGTGCTTCTTTGGCGCATTTAGTATCTTCCAACCAAATCCAGGGGCGAGCCATGAGGACCTGGATGCAAATTTCATCCTTTAGGCCACTGATAAATCATTTCCCGAAGAAGGCATCAAACATGCACTCCGTTTTAAAATCCAAGTGCTCAAAGGCGGTTATAAATTATTCCACTTTGCCAGACTATTTCAATTTGGTCAAACGACCTAAATAGTGGGTATTTGTGTCAAAGCGTTCATAAAGATCTGCAATAAACTGTGTCCAAGCAACATATCCTTGCTGTGCATTTTTACATCATTATCACCATTGCCAACATTCAAGATCCAGATAGAGAAT
Organism: Picea glauca; assembly: GCA_000966675.3. Classification (NCBI taxonomy): domain Eukaryota; kingdom Viridiplantae; phylum Streptophyta; class Pinopsida; order Pinales; family Pinaceae; genus Picea; species Picea glauca. The sequence continues at coordinate 243,350 of JZKD02S1746728.1, read as the reverse complement.
ACCATAACAATTTTTTTCCAACTCATGAGTAATGCCATGTAAATAAAAATAATGCTCCATTTGAGTGACCCGACCGGTAGGATCTGAGCCATTAAATTTGTTGACCTCAACTCTCAGAAGACAAGAGTCATGATTAAGGGAGTTGGAGTGAAAGGCCATAGTATTGGAGGAGTCAACACCTTCAAAGTGGGAAGGTTGTTCAAAGGAGGGATGGCCATGGGATTGGTTCAACACTTTGTTGAGTGTGGATTGAGGTCATCAAATCGACCATTGAGGATATCAAAATTGCTCTGGAATCGATCAAATTCACCCCTAATTTGGTCAATTAAGTTTTCAACTCTGGAATTGACTGAAGCAATGTTAGAAGTCACTTTCTAGATGGACTCTTTATGATGTTTGGATTCATTTTGCAGGTTAATTAGTTCTTGGTTGCGAGTGGTGGCCATTTGGGCAGTAGGGGTGCCTGGGAGGGGGAGGGGGTCCACTAAAAAAGGACGATAAGTGATATACACTACTTCGATCATGGTGACAAGAGGAAGCCAATGGGATAGGTGGAAAATAAGGGAGTCAGGAAGGGGGTTGGGTCCATGGGAAAAAAGGCCGAAAATGATAAGTACCACGAAGATTAGGGTGAAGAGAGGAACCCAATGGGATAGGTCTCGAATAAGGGTGCTAGCGGGACCACTATACTATTTTTTATAACTCTTGCGGAGTTATACTTTGGTTTGAAGAATATTACAGTGAAGAAATGCCCAAGTTGTTAATGGGACAAATTGTGTAGGAATTTCACAACCATAATGTAGGAGGCATGATTGTGCAACAAGATATCCCTCATGTTCCTTTTCTGTTCTGTTTCGTTCCCAAGGGTTAGGGTTTTCAGGGTTCCTATAGAAAAGGGTTTTCATTGTGCTATAACTCTCTGATATACATGCAGGGTAGAAAAATAGTACTCAACCTAATATCTCAAGGCACCAACTAAGGAAGCTCGATCCTACCCTTAGTTGTACTACTTGATTACCCAAATACTAGAGAATATCTTCTCGAGTGATGTTCTCGCTGTCACTATGGCAGTCAAGCAACCAATCGACTGATCTAGAGGTGGTTTCAGAGAGACCTAGGGGACTCTCGATATACTTGACGATACTTGGGAGTGATGTTCGTGTACATATTTTGTCTGATGTGGTACTACTCAGAGGTGTACCAACAAGGGTTACATAGATTTCCAACAAGGTGAAATGTTTTTTTCAAGTTACCCCATGAAACAATTTGTATTTCCTACATGTAGTCTTCCCCAACCACAATTTTACCTATTGAATGACAAATCTCTATGCTTTAAAGATGCTGGCAATACACTTCTCTACCCTGGAAAAAAATTCCCACAATTTATGCGGAGGAAAGTGCTTTGATTCCACTTGTAAGGTACTAGATGTATTATAATAAGTAGAAACATAAATATTGCAACAATTACCAGTGGAACAACAAAATATAGAGAATAAAAATACCAACATTGATACCTTTATTGATAGAAATCCAAGTTCACTTGTCTCTTCGAGGGGGCAACCTCTAACAGAGCAGGGCTATATTACAATAAGTCTCAAGACAAAAATTTCTCATGCCTTCTACTCCTATTTATACTAATTCTATCTTCTAAAGAACATTCTAGAGGAAGATATTTCTAGAAGCGAAAGCTTCTATTAAGTCTTCTTATATTAGACTAGTTCATAATATTAAATAGGCCTTATTAACTAGTGTTGGCCTTTATTACATGGAAAATCTATTATTCTACCTGTGCGAGGGGTTAGGGAGGTTAGGTCCCTAACAATTGATGTGCATGGACTACGTGGAGAATCGATGCCTTTTTGGCTTGTTATTTCTTTGGTGCTTATGTAGTCATTGAGCATTGATGCTCTTTTGTACCAAGTGCACTAATATGCCTATGAGAAATTGGAGCACTATGACCCGATTTTAGCAAAAACTTTTTCCTACCACTTGTGCAAATACTTTGACTAAAAGCCTATGCAAATGAGGAACTTTAAAAATAACTTTCACAAAACCTCTACTAGAATCTTGTTTCCTAATAGTGATCCCTTAAAATGCATCCTTTATCCTCGACCCTTTTTGGAATTATAATAATCCATTGTAAAAGTACTTTGAAAAGGTTGGATGCAAAGGCACCAATCTTCACTACTACACCATTATTCTAATTTTATATCGTGATGACATTGTCCTCTTGGCCAAGCAATCATGGACTTTGAAAAACAACTATGTGTCCTTCAAGAATTTTGCAATAGGTCTAGTTTCATAGTAAATGTTGATAAAACCAAAATCATGATAACAAATTTGAAAATCAACAACTTCGAAATTCATTTCAATAATCAACCTTTAGAGATTGCCCACTCCTATAAATACTTGGGTGCCAATCTTAATTATAAACTTAAGTGGAACCCTAGTATTGAAGAAATATTTTTTACAGGATGGAAGGCATATTACACCTTGGAAAACCAATGTATAGATGTGAAACTTTGGCACTGGGATAAAAAGAAACCACTTTTCTCTAGCTTTGTAATGCTAGTGGTCCTCCATGGTTGTAAGGTTTGGGGTGGAAGTGTATCCCAAAAAACTTGGAACATAGTTGATCAAATCCAAAAACAATTAACTACTTACAACTTCAAAATTAAAATAAATACTCCGAATACCATTCTTCTCATGGAAACTGGTATATCCTCCATGGAATGTGAAGCACTAAAATGTTATATTATATACAAACATAAGTTGGATAAACTTGACAAAGACATGCTTCCCATCATCTCCCTACAATCTTTCCCAACCATGTTCATATAAAAAGAGGTTGGAAAATGGACTTTGATATATGGTTGAAACATTGAGACATCCAAGACAATATAACTCTCTCCTATGATGAAACCTAAAATTGAAAATTGAAAATAAATTGTCTAAATTACAATGGAGAGATAAAAATATCAAAGACAAAATAAACCTATGTTATTATAAAAGCACCAACAATCCCAAGCTTAATCATCCTTCCTACTCTAATAAGGTTGCAATCATCCTTTCTACCCCAACAAGGTTGCAAGCCTTGATAAAATCCATAGTAGAGCGTGTTGTTTCCTCAACCTACACTTTTGGGGATCCATTGGGATCCTTCTCTAAAACTATTGGAGTAGAAAGGATGATTGCATTTGTATCTTCTTCTCTATCCATGGTAGAGTGTGTTGTTTCCTCAACCTGCACTTTTGGGGATCCATTGATATCCTTCTCTAAAACTGTTGTTTGCCGAGTTTTTGCATTATGTTCCTCTTCATCATCCAATAGTTGTTTCTCAAATGACTGTCATCCTTTGGGCTTTAGATCACACCTTTTTTTCTTTTAGTATAAGCTTGTGCTTGCAGATATGAATATTGTAAATGTCCAACTTATTGACAAATATGCCATTGAAACACTTTATTTTCATAATCTAATCCCTAAGTCTATATGAATCCTTTCCTTTGAAGTATCAACTTATCTGGCAATCCCTTACCAATGTCGATCTCCACACATATATGAGCATATGTAAAGAGACCAAGCTTGATTCAATTGATATCTGTTTTTAAATATTTGCCCAGTGTATAATTCTGAATGTCTTTAAAACTGTGAACTCCCAAAGTGTATTGGTAGATTTGGGAGGCATACTCAAACAATAATTTTGGTGACAAACATATTGGATGGGTTAAATTATGGGAATCATGTGGTAACAAAAAGTCTCGCTCTTCTCCAGAACCAGGGACCCTCCTAATTTTTTTTATGATAATCAATGAGATTGTGAAACTGGACAATAAAAAAACCTTTGGAAACAAGATATACCTCATGATCATTTGTTTAGTTCAAATAGAGCCACGAGTACAACTCTGACATAGGAGGCTATAAACCATTAAACCAAGAGATTACCATCTTTGATTCATAGTATGAAAGGATACTGGAGACTATCTCCTCCATGATCTCTCGTATTGGAACCTCCTTTGATTTTCCCATGATATACACATTGGGTAGATGAGTCGACAAAATTGTAGAGGGTTTTCTATTGATTGCATGCTTAAAAGAATGATCCTTGGATGAGGAAGGTATATCCTTACCTCCTTATCCTCCACGAAGATGAAGAACCAAATTATAACATTAAATCCTTACCAATGTCATAATCTAAAAGCAATCAATGATCATCCAATTGCTTATCAACATATAGAAGGCGCTAATGGGCCACTAAGATCCCTCCCCCCTTTTTTGCGATTTTAGCTTAATAGATGCAACATGTTCCAATAATTAAACTTGCGATGTGATGGTCTCACCCTCATACGACCTCACCATAATTAAAAATGCTCCACATAATCTCTATCAGCTTTATTGTCACCATAACCCTAAGTAGACATTTATGCAAACACTCATTGAGCAAACATTTCATCAAACACTTGGTGTGCATCCTCTAGTACTTTGGATGCCAAGATGAGTACTTTGGATGCCAAGATGAGGTACCAACAAAACCCCAAAGTTTGTTGTAGAAAGACCATGGGCTTCCTTTGTTTTCTTGTTAAACTCTTTTACCTGGCATGATTACATGGAGCCTTGGCCAAAGACCCCATCCACATGATAATGTTCGTATAAGGTTTAAACTTTAGCAACACACTCAAGTTTTCAAGGGTCCCACAACAATTTGAACCTCATTCCAAGACACAATCCTTAAGAAATTAGATTCCACCATCTTGGACTTTTTCCCAGGGTCCCACAACAATTTGAACCTCATTCCAAAACACAATCCTTAAGAAATTAGATTCCACCATCGTGGACTTTGAGATTGACTAATCCTTTTTTGACAACGAAAGATTTTCATCTGAAACATTTATACAACCCTTGTCTAAAACGAGCCAAGAGTCGAGAGACCTTGTCGCTCCCATCATACACACTATGATTGCTTGAAATTTTTTGCGATTAATGGATGTGAGAACCATTTACATAGTATAATTGCTTGACAATTTTTGCTACTAATTAATAAACGTGACAACCATTTTGAGGATTTGTTGCTGTCTAAGGGTTTTTAGTTTTTTTCCAAAATGTTCTTTCCAGTTATAAACCATTATAAAAGTTTATAAAAAAAATAAAATTATCAAACAATATTTCTAAGTTAAAAGGAAAAAAATATTTAATAATTATAATACAAAATATGTTTAATCCTTCAACAGCGTTACTATCTCCCCTCATCCCCTGCGACTGGTGAAGCATGCTTCAATTCCAAACTCCTTGGAGAAGTTGAAAAGAGCCCAGAACGTGAAACCCTACTTTACCTATAAATTCTAGTACTTCACCTCTTCACAATAAGGACTTCGCTTCAAAATCTCCGTTTGCATTGACAAACGATCTAGGCGCATCGTGTGATGCTTTCTAACCATGGAAAAATACAAGACGAGGATCACTGATTGTGGCTTCGAGAACCTTTCACTGGCCGTGATTCAGGAAATCCTCCTTAAGTTAGACTTGGAATCTCTGTGTGCTGCAGCATCAACATGTAGATTACTGCACTCCGCTGTCTCTCAAGTTTTAAGATCATTTGATACCATCGACCTCTCTGTAAGCTACGAGCCCAAATCATTTTCACTTGTATATGCAAAAGCCCTTTAAGTAACTGTTCATGCTAATTGCTTGTTAGGTTTTTGACCTGTATGAGCTGTGTGTGTTTACTTCCTAAGCATTTTTAAACAATAACTATATATACGGGATATTGATTTTACACGAGTATGTCTCTGTTTTTTCTGCAAATCTCTAAGCCACTGTAAATATGAAATACAGTTATCATATTTCGGACTCACTTGAGTAAATATAGGGCACATGAATATGTTTTCCTTGCTTTCTGTTTATAGCTTGCAACCACTTTATGTACTGTAGCTTCGAAGTAGATTGAATTATGTAGGTCCCACATTTGACCCACGGGAGGAATTTTTTCTCTGTAATTAGCTACTGGGCAGTTGTATACATGAATTAAGTATTCCCACAGTTTGTTTTTTGAGTATTTGTTTTTAGGTTTGCTGTAAACATATATCTAAACTGTATAAACCAAATATTTTGCCCCTCATATTTTTACTTGGTGGGAAGCGCAGGAAGCTATTCCAGATAAGAAGGCTTTGAGTTATCTCCTTTCCGGTAATGATTCAGTTAGGAATCTTACCATAAACTGCAGCCGACTGGATGACTCAGCCACATGCATTTTTGCTCTTTCGCACCTCAAAGAGCTGGTTCTGCAGAAATGTTCCAATTTCTCTCACAGGCTTTTTGTTGCACTGGGGCAACATTGCTCCAATCTGAGGTATGCCCACAAGGTACCCACTGCATAAGTTGTATTTGAACATGACAAATTTATTTTTAATCTGAGCTTCATAGGTATTGTATACTGATGTGTGCCTTCATCTGGTTTGAACCCGTGTTATATGGTTGGCATATGCTACCCTCTAACTATTATACCATGCCCACTTGTTAAACTGTTCAATGTACGCGGGTGAACTGAGCTTGCTTAGGTGATTAAGGTCCTGGTTTGATATATATTTGGGTATTGTCCGTATATCAAACCCGCCCCAATCCCCATACTGTATGTACACCTCCTTTTTCCTTTGGAATAAAAATCAGACATGGAAGGCCCATCACCAGCTGAGTGCATCTTTAGCTTTAATTGTCCAGTCCATTCCCGAGCAAGAATACTGCTTTTAACTTGGTGTTTGGTTATTGCGCTAGAGCAATGACTCATGAGTTTGCACCTGCTATTAGATTAGGATTGAAAAGTTCACGACATTCCATGTTTTAACAAGTAGGACAACCAACTTTGCCAATAACGACAAGCAGACCCTTGACCTTGTTCTAGAGTGTCTACTGTAGGATGTGCATCCATCATAGGCTCTATAATTTGTTCCAGCACATTGCATGTGCTTTATAACTTTACTAGGATTGAACATAAGAGCACTGGCTGGGTAAAGCTAAATTGTTTTGCAAATAGCAGTGTACAGGATGGTTGATGCTTACATGGGAAAATTGGAGGATAGTATTGTGTGTTTAGTTGCATTAAACAATTTGATGGTAATTAGTAATGAATTTAAGCTGTTTGAAACTTTGAAACATCTTAAACTCTAGAATGGGCAGTAGTATGGATCTTTACTTTGTTAAATATCCTTCTTTTATTCCAAGAGAATACGATGTTTAGCTAGCTTGTAAGATTTGTTGATACAAAAAGCTCCCAAAGGACGGGTGAAAATGGTCATAATTAAAATTAGCTTGTTGAGGATACCTGAAAGCAATTTCAAATTGAGGTTTAAAAGAGTATTTCAAATGAACACTGAATATTGGAGTGTTCAAAAACTGGGAAAAACCTTAGAGAAATTTGTCTGATTCAGTTGCTCTGAATCCTCAAAAGAATAGGGCAAATCCAAGGTTTTGGATATGTATCGTACTGAAACAAGATATTTAGGATAGGTGCAAAAGGAGATTTGGATAAGATCCTCCCAAATTTCTTTTCAAAAACTCAGCCTTGACATGTTCTAGTTTGATGATTACAAGGCCAAGAACCCTAACCATGTGTAACAAGCCCAAATTGTTTGTTATTACTCTCCAAAGTGAAGTAGGGATTGTTATTACCATTCGAGCTTTCATGAAAATGTTGTTTAGCAAGTCAGTCAATTGAAAGTGTATGGTTTAAGTTTGTAAGTTATTGTTACCATATATGAATTCAAATTTGGATTTGATGTGATTCAGAAAAAAATCGTATTAGAAAAATCCGAGTTGAAAAAATTCGGGAGTATTCATCACAATAATACCAAAAAACATACAAAATATTCAAAAGTTTAACAAATCGAGTGCATCTTAAATGCATATGACCGCTTATATTTGTAGTTTTGAAGGAGAAATGTGATTTTTTAGTTGGAATGACATTTTTTTGATGAAATTGGCTGAATCCAATTCCTTGGTGAATTTTCGTACAGAAGGGGCTTGATTTGGTTGAATTCTGCCACTATGGTGTAAGGTGCTTCATATTGTTAATCACAAGGTTCCCAGGGTTCTTGAGCAAGGGTGAGAATGAAAGTGTGGGTACAAAGATGCCATTTTTGAATAATTATATAGTACAACAGTTAGAGTGAAGCACCGAGCTACTGCACAATTGGCCTAACCACCATTCTGAGAGAGCAGGAAGGGAGTGGAGTTGCCACTCGGTTCTTGAGGGCAATTGAGAACTGAAAAGGGGAATTGAGAACTATGTGATCTAGCTAGAAACGAAATCAAATTAAAAAAGAGAGGAAGGAAAGATGCTACCTAGGCAAAGTAGGGCCTGCTACAGCTGTTGAAGATCCAACAAGAGATGGGCCTCCCACCACACTCTAAAGCGCTAAGATCCTCCTTGTGAAGTACCCGGAAACTGCCTCCAAAGCAATGCAGATCAACATTGCCCTTAGCTGTGAGGTGGTCTCCTTGCAGTTGGTGTGCTGGTAGCTCTCCTTGGGGAGAGATTGAAGTGGATCCAAGAGACCTTAGGGAAAAACCCTAGATCCAAGCCAATCAAGGTAATAAGAGGAATGAACCAATCCAAAAGAGAGACAAACAATGAGGGGAAGTCTTTGTTGTAGCTTGTAATATGGTAATGGAGACAGTAAATCTAAGCAAACCCAAGAGCTTGAGAGGAAGGTGAGAGGTTGAATTGAAATTCTCACAGTTTTGGCACTTTTGAGAGAAAGATGTAGAACCTAAAAGAATACAAAAAGAGGGCTATTTATAGGCAAGGAAACCACATAGGGGGTCTAGGATATGACAAATAACCATTGAGTAGAAGTTGGGATTCCCAACAACTCATCTGCTCATTTGACTGAACCCCATAAGTCTCAGATTAACTAGTGGTTTTTTTTTCTGGAGTGCTTCTTGGTTCGCTGATTTATGAGATAGACGTGGATAGACAAAGCACAAGAGGGGAAATTATCTTTGACCTCATCAAACTTTGTGTGTGCTCTCAAACATATTTGAGGACATCGAGAATCCCCAAAAAGAATCTCTAACTAACCAAGTGGATCAATTAAAACATGCATGCCAATGGCTGATCCAAGGTAGAGAGAGTATATACACTTGAGAAACCCAGAAGGCTTGATCAAGATCAAATGTTAATCAAGGAAAGAGACCAAAGGACCTTGCCTAGGCACTAGACATCAATTGGGGAAAACACATTTGTACACCTAGGCCTAGACAAGGGTTTAATAGAAGGATGAACCACCAACACATGTTAACCGTGAGTAATATGGGAGACCGCATGTCATCCATGGGCGTTGAGTGTATGGAAGCTCTTAAGTGCGAATTACATACACTATGTATTGTCCTCATGGTAGTTATTACTCCATGAAGAGGATAGTAGCAAGGTGCTATGTATGAGAGCAACTGGCAACCAAGGACAAAGAAGACAGAGAAAATAAGGCAAGCAACAAATGCATGAAGGGGGAACCCCTAGGTCAAATGTGGAACAATCTAATTCCCCAACACAAGAAACAAAATCTCTCATGTGGAAAGATATTGCCATCATGGAGGTCCTCTTGCCCAAACATTGAGACATAGACAAGAACCACAAGAACTACACATGGTCGCATGATATCAAGCAAGGCATACAAAAGGAAAGCAAGGCCAACAAACAACCATGTATGATAAGCAAAGAACGCTAGGAGGGCAACACAAGATCTAAGCTACTAGAGCATGAAAGAGGAACTAAATTAAGAAATGGGTAAGATATCGAAGCATGATAGGTTGCAAAAGCATGACAGGGTTCTCTATGAGAGAGATAACATCCAAGCTATGAGATTAGTAAGTTTCAAGAGCACGACAAGGTTAGCCATTGAAACCTAACAATAATAGAATCATAAAGTCATTAAGTTACAAGAGCGTGATAAGTTTAGCTATCATTAGTAAATAACAACTAGACTACCAAAATGGAAGACAAACCTATCTACTAAAAATAAATAACAACTAAACTAAAAGAGTAGAAGGTTTAACTATTAACAAAAAATAGCTAAACGGGGAACTAGAAGCAAGAGCTAAAAGGTGTTGATTTCTCGAAATCTATAATAGAAATGTTAGTAGGGGAGAAATTAGTCGTACCAATTTGATTGTAGACTTGAAGTGGGGTAATGTTAAGGGTAGATCTAGGATGAACAATTGCATGTTTAAGCTTATAATTGCCACATAGAAAGGTAAAAAAATGAAGTATCCTATTAAGCTTGTCTTTGTGTTAAGCCCCTTTGTTGATGGAGTGAACCAACTCAGGGAGGTCTACCTTCCCTCTCTCTCAAACACATAAGGGATCTACATACTTAGGTTATTTGTATGGTAGCGCCTTGTCCCAACCACCAAACCACAACCTGACAAATGTGAAAGGCGAAGGTGGGATTGCCGTTTTGCTTAGTGGGGCTAGGAAGGTCCAAGAGGTCAAATGATAGGGTAGGTCTCTGGGGGAGGAGTATAGTGTTGGCATGTTTACAGGCAGAGTGTGCTTGTCATTGATGGCAAGAACAACATCGACGATGGCATGTTTACAGGCAAGAACAATAGTGAACCAAAGCTCGAGAGACCAGAAGATGAGAAAGGCAGAATGTGCCAGGTGGGCACCAAAAGTCTTTTGGGAAGACGCAGATGAGCAAGCTCGAGAAGCTCATAAAAGATAGTGCAGTGTTGCACATAGAGCGTAAGTGTGCGCCAGGACCAAGGGTAACTTTTGCCAAAGCTTAGGAGAGATAGCGTTCTGAGACGCGCAGACGTGATCCCATACATCAAGGCACGCAGAAGGATCAAAGGTTGTGGCCTTTGACACTTAGAGATTTGAGGTAGCCAAAGCTCAGGAGGAGGAGCAACAGTGGGCATTGGATCACTAATCCCGCATACCCGATGTCCATCAGATCAGAGTTCAGACAGGAGGAGCGCGCAGAGGAGGAGATTAGACCTCAACCGTCGGATCAGAGCGCGAAGGACTAGCAATCGTTGGATCCAGTACAACTGCGAAGAGGATAATGACCGAGAGCCATCCTCCAACTCCGCGAAATGATCTGGATCATTGGATCCAGAAGACGTGGCGAGTGATCAACATTTCACTGACTCGCAAGCTGGAGAAGTCAAAGGTGAGAGTTGTAGGAACTCGTGATATGCAAAGTCGCGAAACGATTGCAGCTGTCGATTAGAGGGAGAGATCTCGACCATTGATCTGATATGAAGCATTTCAGAGTTTCGCGAGTTGGGAGTTTCGAGGCAACTCATAGCAGGAGTTCGCGATATGCGAAATTGCGAAGCACCCCACTTGCTTGGCCCCTGGTCACAGCTGGTGGTCACATCAGCGGAAGAGAAGGGAAGGAGCTAGCGGTGCCAGGGTCCACCTCGGAGTTTCGCGAGTTGGGAAAATCGAGGTGACTCGTAGTGGATCACTCGAAATGCGAAATTGCGAAACCACTGTTGGTTAGGCGTATGGTCACCGCCGATGGTCATGTGAAAGGAAGGGGCTTAGCCAGAAAACCTAGCGCCCACTATGTAGATTTCTCAGAAAGGGAAAAAGGTGCCAAAGACATGAGCGCGCAGAGATTCTCTCAGTAACTGCTAAGAGACAGATTGATTGTAACTGCAGAAAACGACCGATTGCATCTACTAGAGAACTCGAGGAGCTGGAGGGTGATCGCTAGAGAAGCTGGAGAGTCTTGAGGTAACTGCCAGTGGAATGAAGACTCATCATAGAGACGATTGACAGATGAAAAGCGTCGAAGACTGTAACTACAACAGAGAGGATAAAGCTCGACTGTGACAGAGAAGACGAAGAGTCGCATTGCTAGAGAAGGCAGAGAATCTCAGGATAAGCCACTAATGACGATCAGACTTAGTATAACCGCCAAAGAAGATGATGAGTTGCATGTAGGATTTGGGAGAGGAATTGGAATAAAAAAGAGACGTAGAACAGAGAAGAGCTTGGGGCTGCTATTGAGTGTTTTTTATGCGGGTAGAAGCATGCTGTGTGCAGGAGCTGAAGCGCACAGAAGAGGCGTGGTGCATAGAATGGAAAGAAGACACAGAGCATAAAGCACAGAAGAAGAAGGAACAAAAATGCATATCTAAGAGAAGAACATAAAGCACAGTAGACGCAAGAGAGACACTGATGCAGGCAGAGTAGAGCAGTGTAGCAGAATAATGATGAGACTGGTAAGCCATAGATAAATGCTGTATCACTGTGATAAATTCAAGAAAGCAAAGATTTATATTTTAGGGTGGTAGGGAGGTGCTAGGGAGGACTGTTGTCCTCAGAGTTTCAAGTGGGTGCTTGAACACAGGGAGTTGTAGCTTCCATCTGGTTGCAGCCAGAAAAACCAGGGTGGTAGGGTGGTGCAAGGGAGAACTATTGTTCTCTGTTATACAGGTCAGTGCCTGTGTGACTAGAAGTTGGTGCTGGAACACTTAGGGAGTTGGTGCTTCCTTCTAGTGGGTGCTAGAGAAACCAGGGAGTTGGTGCTTCCTTCTAGTGGGTGCTAGAGAAACCAGAGAGTTGGTGCTCTCAACAAGTTGCAGCTTGCAAAATAGAGGTGGTAGCCTCACAATGAGTTGGTGCTCATAAGAATGATAATGTACAGAAAATAAAGATTACTTATCATATCAAGAAGAAGAGGTTTTTCCCTTTATGGGTTTCCTCAGGAAATATCTGTCTCTGTATATTTCATGTGTGTGATTGATGTTGAATATTCTATTGCCTACCTTCCTGCATTATTGTGATTGTCATTGAATGCTGTGTAAAGAGTTTAAAAATAAGTATAATTGTTTAAGCACTTTAACAACTGATTCACCCTCCCTCTCAGTTGTCTAATAATTGGTATCAGAGCCGGTTCCTTTTATCTAAAGGTAGATCAGTAAGCTTAAACATGTCAAGCCATGAAGGAATGTCAACCAATAAGGCCCCCCGTTCAATGGAACAAACTTTGCCTTCTGGAAAGTTAGGATGAGAACCTACATAATGGATTTAGGTGCAGATGTCTGGGATGTGGTAGAGAGTGGTTATGTAAAGCCGGTTGTACTAGCTAATAAGGATGACAAGCTAGAATTTAGCTTCAACGCTAAGGCTATGAATGCTATTCTGAGTGGGCTTGTAGAAGCATAATTTGTAAAAGTTATGCACTTAGAAACTGCCAAAGAAATGTGGGACAAACTCACAGGAAGTTATGAAGGTAATGAGAAGGTAAAGGACGCCAAGCTTCAAACCTACAGAGTACAGTTTGAATAGCTAAAGATGAAAGAGGAAGTACTTTCTGAGAGTTGAAGAACTAGTAAATGCAATGAAAGCACTTGGTGAACAAATTGAGGAACACTCTTTAGTTCAGAAAATTTTGAGATCTCTACTCGATAGGTTCAACCCAAAGGTCTCTGCTATAGAAGAACTTAATGATCTAAAAGCTTTGGCTTTTGATCAACTTCTAGGAACACTGACTGCATATGAAATGATGATAGTTAAAGATAAACCCACCTCTAGAGAAGCATCATTTAAAGATGATAAGAATGAGGATTCTGAGCCTGATGAAATTGACACAAAATTTGTGAGAAGACTAAAGAAAGGATCAAGCAAGTACCAAGGAAAGCTGCCCTTCAAATGTTTTAACTGTGGAAGGATAGGTCACTTTGCATCTAAGTGTCCACACAAGAAGAAGGACCAGAACTCTGAAGGTGAAGAGAAGTATAAATCTAAGAGATTTGGTAAAAAGAAAAGTTTTATGTGTAAACAATGATGACTCTTCAGGAGACACAAATAGTAATTTTGATGATGAAGATAAGGTTAATGACTTTATGCTTATGGCCAAAGAGGATTATGATAATGAAAGCATAAGAAGTGATGTTGGTGATGAAGAAGCTGTGGTTGACTTGGAAGGAGAATTGATCAGTGCTCTAAAAGAAATTGACAGACTCAGATTTAAGAAGAGAAAGCAAAAACAATTGTTGATATAGTTCGAGAAAGACAGTAAAAAACCTGATGAAGACTTTGCCCTGCTAAAAGTGGAATTAGAAGAGGCAAAGAAAATAGAGGACATTCTGAAACAACAGTTATCAGAGAAGAAGTCAAGATGTGAAGCCTTGGAAGAAGAGGTAGTAAAAACTAGAAAAGAGATGGAGAAGTTTAAAGCTTTGTATCTCCAAAATCTTCCAAGCATTAAAGCCTCATTAGGATTAGCCACCATTCTGAATGAGCAAAGGAATCCAAATTTGAAAACTGGTTTGGGTTATGAAGAAGGATCAAATAGTGGTCAACCAAGCAACAAAGAATCCATCAAGTTTGTCAAATCTACATTCATTGACAACAACAAATATGGAGAAACAAAGGAAGATAATCAACCACCAAGGAAGAGTGAAAGAAAAAGTGCCAGAACTGAATCTGTAGAACAAAGAAATAATTCACCCTCTGCTCAAAGAAATCATCAGAATAGAAAAAATTGACTTGCTCAAAGAAGACAACCATTTTCCAGGTACAAAGGATTTTTCTATGGATATTGTTTTTTCTGTTCTAACTTCTGTCACAAGGCTGTAAACTGTTCTTTAAGATTTAGATATGAGCAATCAAGACACTCAAGAAATAGATATCTGTCGCAACAAAGAATGAGACAACCAAGTAACAAACAACCACAGACTGCAAATCGTGTGATGGTTGGGAAAAGGACATAGGTTGAGCATAACAATCGTTATGATCCTTTATTCAATGAACCAGAATGTTACACCTGCCATAATTATGGACATAAAGCTGCAGACTGTCGCTTAAGGAACTATGAACAAGATTTGAATCCCTCTGATGAAAATGTCAAGGTTTGGAAGAAGAAAGAGAATGACAAGTGTGGATTAGTGTTGTCAGCTCAAAGACAAAAGAACCCTTGGTATATTGACAATGGATGCTCCAAACATATGACGGGAGACAAAAGTAAGTTTCTGTCTCTAATAGAAAGCAAATCAGGAAATGTAACCTTTGGAAATGAAGCTTGAGGTAAAATCAAGGGTAAAGGGATGGTGAGTTTGAGTAATGGTAAAGAAAAAGCCGAGGATGTTCTGCTTGTAGATGGGTTGAAACATAATTTGCTCAGTGTAAGTCAAATGTGTGACAGAGGATGTGAAGTGGTGTTCACTTCCAAAGATTGTAAGATAAAGTCGGTAAACTCAGGACAAGTGGTGGCTAAAGGCATAATGACAGATAATAATGTATATGTGCTGAAAGAAGATAGATAAGAGTGTCATCTAAGCAAATATGATGAAAGCTGGTTATGGCATAGGAGACTTGGACATCTAAATTTTGACCACTTAATCAAGCTCAAAAATCTTGAGGTAGTAAAAGATCTTCCAAGAATATCAAAGCCACAAGATTCTGTGTGTAAACCCTGCCAAGTAGGAAAGCTAATCAGGACACAATTTAAATCCAAGAGCTCTATTTTAACAGAGAAATCACTCCAATTAGTTCATATGGATTTATGTGGACCATCAAGACAGGAAGGCACAGGGAAGGAAAACTATTTATGCTGGTCATTGATGACTACTCCAGACTCACTTGGGTTGCTTTTCTCAAAGAAAAAGCTGAAGCATTTGAGAAATTTAAAATATTCAAGGCTTTAACTAAGAATCAAACAGGCAACAGGATAAAGGCAGTAAGATCAGAGAGAGGAGGAGAATTTATGTCAAGTGATTTCAAGGAATTCTGTGATAAACATGGGATCAAGAGAGAATACACAATCCCAGGAACTCCACAACAAAATGGAGTAGTTGAGAGGCAAAACAGAACAGTTCAGCAAATAGCCAGGTCAATGATGAATGAGAAGAACATTGGTCAAACCTTCTGGGTAGAAGCAATACACACAACAGTCCATGTTCTTAACAAACCCCACCTCAGACCACACAGTGACAAGACACTGTTGACTACCTCTCCAACATAGGTGGTCAACTCCATGTGCCATGAAGAGATGCATCATCAGATGCAAATTTGTCGAAGAAATTTGGTTCTACAGGGCATTGTTTGGCCCCAACACTTCTTTTTGTAACTGGAATTTACGCACCCCTGTGTGGGTTAATAATGTAATAGGTCTGCATGAGTCATGTCTAGGTCAGTTACCTTGGGATCGGTTCACTGGGAGAGTTCCTTTCACCGAGGGTTTTTTATCCTCAGGTTATCAATTGGGCTTTTCAGCCTTATTGATTTCCCTTGAGTTTTTCCTTCACACTTGCAATAATTCCTCCAAAGTGGTGAACGACTTTCTAGTGGGCTTATCTTTTGGTAACTATTGTAGGGAATCATTGTAAATGACCATGCAAGACATCTTAGAAAGTTTCGCGGAATTCCATCGAGTCTAGATTAGTTTTTTTTAAATTAATTAATTTTTAATTAAATTTTCCTAAGTTTGGAGGTTTAATTATTTAATTAATTAATTATTTTTGAGCAAAAATTGTAAAAACTAGATCCTTGGACTTTTGATAGGGGTATTTGTGCTCAAAATAAATGGACTAGCACCCCCCACATCCATGGACCAAGTTTCAGCTCGGTCGGACAACTTTTGCTATGGGTTTGTCCACCTAGAGTGTCATTCAGTCAAAAACAACAATTTTAATTGCTAAAGTCCAAACATAGCAAAAATGTAAAATTGTAATAATGAGTTAAAAGGATGTTAAATGATGGATAAAGGTTAGAGAGAGACTCCCTAAGCCTTTCCTACCCACCCAACCTTGGGCTTAATCATCTAAATACTTTGTGGGTTTAATAACTAAGAGTGTGGGTAATCTTCATCATCTTAAAATACTTGTGCTTGAAATCTCTAAATCTTCTTGATGGTTGTGTTGATGATGATCTTTTGTTGATAATTATTTCATAAATGTGATGGTAATGCTTTGATCTCCTTGTATCTTGCACATACACTTAAAAGTAGTTAGCTTGCTTATTGTATCTTAGCATTTTTTATTTGTAAATCTTGTATTTAATATTCATTGGTTTTAATTATTCTTTTGTAAGTATCTTGTAATCATATTTGTAACGAAATACCCTAACATCTAGTTGATCCCTTGCCCAACCTTAGGCACTAGTCTTAGTTGCCCTATGAAAAGGCTTGTTTGACATACTAACCCTTGCATCTTGCATTACTACTTTAGCATCTTAGGGTAGATCCCCTCTAACCTTAAGAAATTAAAATCAACTCCTAAAACCTAACTTTAAAGCTTATCTAGAAACTAGGGACTACCCCCCTTGGCTTCCCTAGGAGTGAGCCTAGACGGAAGAGGTTCAAGTCAAAGTGACAGCGTGGGCTTTGAACCTAGGCATTGTGCCTCCAAGGACACACTAAGTGAGCAGGACTTAGCTCATGTTTGTAAGTGTGTAAAGGACGACAACATCTTTGGCGCCGTTTCCGGGGATAAGTCATTTATCCTTGGTCAAAATGACTTTAACTTGATTTTTTAAGAACTAAATAATAAAATTTTCCAGGCTTTAAAATTCTTTGAACTTGCATTGGTTAGCTTTGTGTGATTCCTTTCCAAGTGGCGACTCCATTGAAAAAATCTAGCAAGTATACTACTAGGAGCACTTCACAAGGAGTGGTTTATTCTTTTCCCGAACCCGAAAAGGTTTATAGGAGGAGACTAAACCGCCTTGCTCCTAGGAGATTACTTGAAAGTCTTGGGGAAGAAGCACTCACTGATATCCAATTCTTGTTCCAAACTTAATAATCTAACTTTTGTTTTCCTTCTTGTTTTTGCTTTGTTTGATGCTCTGGTTTGTTTGATAAACTTGGTCATCTGGCGACTCCACTTTTAAATAATTTGACGAGGTATTTTGCAAGAAGGAACTCATGGCTTGTTTGCTTCATCTCTGAACTTGGAAAGGTTTTTGGATGAAGCTAGCATGTTTCCCTTCTTGTCGGATCCTTAGTAATCTTTTGGGTCCTAGATATATATATATTTTTTTACAATGAGCGAACTCATGAAACCTTTTGATTTTTCAGAAATAGTTGGTTATCCTAATGATATACCCGAAGATGTTGTTGACAATGTGCTTGAATTTCATGAGGGTGGTGATGCTTGCGCTCATGTCGAGGCCTTTTGGAAATTAATCGACGATTGGGATGATTCACCTATTTGTGAGGATGCCCTTATGTTATTATTTTCCTGGACTCTTTTGGAGGGCCAGGGAAGTGCTTGTGATTGGTTTCTTATTTACAAAGATAAATTGATCAAGACTATATGGGATTTTCTGCATGACTTTTTGGAAAGATTTGGGGATGATCAGGATGAAATTTACAATGAGTTGGTTGATGATTTTATGGAAAAATGGAAGAGGAAAAATCTTCCAGATATAGACACAATCAGTTCAAACATAGAAGAAGATACTCCACCAGATCCCATTAAGGAACTTAAAGAAATACTTTTGAACATGCATTGGGCCCATGCAAAGCAATTTGAAGCCATGAACAAACAAATTACGGCCATGGAGGCTCGCCTTGCAGAAGATGAAACTTATATTGAATATCCGAACCCCCTTGAACTTGAGCTTGATAGTGAAAAAGATAAGGAAGTTCATTGGGAAATTCCGGATGAATCCATGGATGAGCCAATCATTCATCTTGAGGAAGTAAAGGAACTTGAGTTTGAAAATGTTGAATATCTAGATGATTCAAGTCCCCACCCTCTTCCCGAGGAACCAATCTTTTTGAAGGCTAGCTTTGAAAATCTTGAGGAAAACAACAGTATGATGGTTCCTGTGATATATTCTTTTGCAATCTCTCAACCAAAAGAGGACTTAATGCAGGATTATGAGGAGATGGAAGGCAACTTTAGTTTAACGATGTCATATCATTATGAGTATTGGTTGGCCTCCCACCTTGACAGTCATGAGCAACAAAGTATTCAAAGTTTACACGACTTGTCATATTCCTGTGTTTGGTTGAAGGAAAGAAGGATCACGATTCTTGGTTGGAACTTGGTTCTTCCTCACAAAAAGTTCCAAGTTAAGAAAACTTGGGAAGGGGTCTTCTGTGAGTCATCCTGGACAAGGATGTTTCAGACACTTGTGGCATCATTTCATCCATTGCATGGATGGTTGTAACGTATTTCTAACCCTTCCTTGTATTTTAATTTTGTATTATTTCATTCATTATGTCAATATGTACTTAGAAATTTTTTCTGTATCATAATTTCATTTTGTAATTATATGATGTTGTACTTTAGTTATTTCATTATGTAAATGTTGTATATAGCATTCATTTATTTCGTTATGTATATATGTATTCTCATGTTGGTTATTGGTGAGCACTCTGTTTGTAGGTGCTGGATTCTCGTATGCTCTACGTCTCGAGTGAGAAGATCGAACACACGTCCCCATGTGGAGCCAGATGTTGACCGCCTCTCCAACATAGGTGGTCAACTCCATGTGCCATGAAGAGATGCATCATCTGATGCAAATTTGTCGAAGAAATTTGGTTCTACAGGGCATTGTTTGGCCTCGACACTTCTTTTTGTAACTGGAATTTCCGCACCCCTGCGTGGGTTAATAATGTAATAGGTCTGCATGGGTTATGTCTAGGTCAGTTACCTTGGGATCGGTTCACTGGGAGAGTTCCTTTCATCGAGGGTTTTTTATCCTCAGGTTATCAATTGGGCTTTTCAGCCTTATTGATTTCCCTTGAGTTTTTCTCTCACACTTGCAATAATTCCTCCAAAGTGGTGAACGACGTTCTAGTGGGCTTATCTTTTTGTAACTGTTGTAGGGAATCATTGTAAATGACCATGCAAGACATCTTAGAAAGTTTCGCGGAATTCCATCGAGTCTAGATTAGTTTTTTTTAAATTAATTAATTTTTAATTAAATTTCCCTAAGTTTGGAGTTTTAATTATTTAATTAATTAATTATTTTTGAGCAAAAATTGTAAAAACTAGGTCCTTGGACTTTTGATAGGGGTATTTGTGCTCAAAAGTAATGGAATAGCACCCCCCACATCCATGGACCAAGTTTCAGCTTGGTCGGACAACTTTTGCTATGGGTTTGTCCACCTAGAGTGTCATTCAGTCAAAAACAACAATTTTAATTGCGAAAGTCCAAACATAGCAAAAATGTAAAATTGTAATAATGAGTTGAAAGGATGTTAAATGATGGATAAAGGTTAGAGAGAGACTCCCTAAGCCTTTCCTACCCACCCAACCTTGGGCTTAATCATCTAAATACTTTGTGGGTTTAATAACTAAGAGTGTGGGTAATCTTCATCATCTTAAAATACTTGTGCTTGAAATCTCTAAATCTTCTTGATGGTTGTGTTGATGATGATCTTTTGTTGATAATTATTTCATAAATGTGATGGTAATGGTTTGATCTCCTTGTATCCTGCACATACACTTAAAAGTAGTTAGCTTGCTTATTGTATCCTAACATTTTTTATTTGTAAATCTTGTATTTAATATTCATTGGTTTTAATTATTCTTTTGTAAGTATCTTGTAATCATATTTGTAATGAAACACCCTAACATCTAGTTGACCCCTTGCCCAACCTTATGCACTAGTCTTAGTTGCCCTAGGAAAAGGCTTGTTTGACATACTAACCCTTGCATCTTGCATTGCTGCTTTAGCATCTTAGGGTAGATCCCCTCTAACCTTAAGAAATTAAAATCAACTGCTAGAACCTAACTTTAACGCTTATCTAGAAACTAGGGACTACCCCCCTTGGCTTCCCTAGGAGTGAGCCTAGACGGAAGAGGTTCAAGTCAAAGTGACAGCGTGGGCTTTGAACTTAGGCATTGTGCCTCCAAGGACACACTAAGTGAGCAGGACTTAGCTCATGTTTGCAAGTGTGTATAAGGATGGCAACAAACACCTTACGAATTGTGGTATGGAAGACCTGCTTCAATCAAACACTTCAAAGTCTTTGGGAGTAAGTGCTACGTAAAGAATAATAATGAAAACCTTGGCAAGTATGATGACATGGCTGATGAAGGCATCCTCTTAGGATATGCTACCAATAGTAAAGGATATAGATGCTTTAATAAAAGATTGCATAAACTAGTTGATTGCATTGATTTAAAGGTTGATGAAGGAGTCCCAGTAAGAGAGGTGAGCAATATCGAGACTGCTACAGAGGACACAGCTGAAGCTGAAAATGAACAGGTCCAAGAATCAGAAAAAGAAGACTCCGAGTCAGATGAAGACACAAATACTCAGACAGACTCAAATCAACAGACAACATCAAATCCTTCCTCCAGAATTACTCAAAAGAATCATCCCACAAGTCAAATAATTGGTGAGAAAGACAAAGGTGTACAAACTAGGAGAAGGATAATCAAAGACACCGAGAAATCACATATAGCCTTCATATCCATGGTGGAACCCAAGAACTTTAATGAAGCTAGTAAATATGTAAATTGGTTAAAATCAATGGATGAGGAACTGGACCAGATTGAAAAGAATGACACTTGGGAACTCGTTCCTAGGTCAGCAGATAAAAATGTAATAGGATCAAAATGGGTCTACAAAAATAAGATGAATGAGCAAGGGAATATTATAAGAAATAAGGCTTAGATTGATCTGCAAAGGATATGCTCAAATAGAAGGACTGGATTTTGATGAAACATTTGCGCCTGTAGCAAGATTAGAAGCTATTAGAATGTTTCTTGCCTATGCTTTTCATAAACAGTTTAAAGTCTATCAAATGGATGTCAAGTTAGCATTTCTAAATGGAGATCTGAAAGAAGAAGTCTATATGGAACAACCAGAGGGTTTCCAACTGTCAGATAACCTTGACTTTGTCTGCAAGCTGAAGAAATCATTATACGGGTTGAAACAAGCTCCTTGTGCCTGGTATTACAGATTGGATAAGTATCTTCAAGACAAAGGATTCAAGAGAGGAACAATTGACAACAACCTATATATCAAGACAGAGGGTAATGATTTGCTCATTGTGTTGGTCTATGTAGATGACATCATCTTCGGAAGCAATAATGCTTCATTGGTACAGTGGTTTGCTTCTGCCATGCAGTCTGAATTTGAAATGTCTATGATTGGGGAACTGTCATTTTTTCTTGGTTTGCAGATTACTTAGAGGTCTGAAGGAATATTTCTTTCTCAAGAGAAATATCTAAGAGAAATGTTGAAGAGGTTTCAAATGGAAGACTCAACACCTGTGAGCACTCCCATGGTCACTAGATGCAAGTTAAGCAAGGATGATGACTCACCTGATGTTGATTAGAGTTCATATAAGTCTATGATAGGCAGCCTGTTGTACATCACAACATCTTGTCCAAACATAATGCATGCTGTTGAAATGGTAGGAAGGTATCAGTCTGCACCTAAACAGAGTCATTTGATAGCCGTCAAAAGAATATTCAAATATTTAAAAGGAACAATGAACTATGGCCTGTGGTATCCTAGGAATCAGAATTTTCAACTATCAGTTTATTCAGATGCTGATTGGGCTAACTGCGTGGATGAAAGGAAAAGCACGAGTGGAGGTGCATTCTTCTTAGGAGATTCCCTCGTATCATGGTTGAGCAAGAAGCAAAGTTCCATTTCCGTATCAACTACAAAAGCTGAATACATTGTACCACCTGCTGTACCCAAGTGTTGTGGATGGTTCAAACCCTTGCAGACTTGGAGGTAAATTATATTGCACCGATCCCAATTCATTGTGATAATACCAGTGCAATTAGTGTGTCAAAGAATCTTGTCTTTCACTCCAAGACCAAGCATATACCCATCAAGTATCACTTCTTGAGGGAACAGGTAACCAACTCTGTGGTTTCTTTGCATTATATCCCATCCAAAGATCAGATTGTTGATATCTTCACTAAACTGCTTGCACAAGCTCAGTTTGAGTATCTATGCTAGAAGTTGGGTGTGACCCCACTATTAACCTAAGAGAGTCCATCCTGTCAGGGGGAGTATGTGTTGGTTGAATATCTGATACCCCTGAAAAATACTGCAACAACTCAGGGGGAGCATGTTTTCTTTGACATTGATGTCAAAGGGGGAGAAAAGTTGTGGATGCTACAGTTGGAGGTCTAAGTAGAATAGTGTTGCCGTTTAGGGTTGCCATCAATGCCAAAGGGGGAGATTGTTGGCATGTTTACAGGCAGAGTGTGCTTGTCATTGATGGCAAGAACAACAACGACGATGGCATGTTTACAGGCAAGAACAACAACGAACCAAAGCTCGAGAGACCAGAAGATGAGAAAGGCAGAATGTGCCAAGTGGGCACCAAAAGTCTTTTGGGAAGACGCAGATGAGCAAGTTCAAGAAGCTCAGAAAAGATAGTGCAGTGTTGCACGCAGAGTGCAAGTGTGTGCTAGGGCCGAGGTAACTTTTGCCAAAGCTCAGGAGAGATAGTGTTCTGAGATGCGCAGACGTGATCCCATACATCAAGGCACGCAGAAGGATCAAAGGTCATGGCCTTTGACACTTAGAGATTTGAGGTAGCCAAAGCTTAGGAGGAGTAGTGACCGTGGGCGTTGGATCACCAATCCCGAATACTCGATGTCCGTCAGATCAGATTCCAGACAGGAGGAGCACGCAGAGGAGGAGATTAGACCTCAACCGTCGGATCAGAGCGCAAAGGACTAGCAACCGTTGGATCTAGTACAACTGCGAAGATGATAATGATCGAGATCCATCCTCCAACTCCACGAAATGCAAAGTCACGAAATGATCTGGGTCGTTGGATCCAGAGGACACGTGGCGAGAGATCAACATTTCGCTGACTCGTGAGCTGGAGAAGTCAAAGGTGAGAGTTGTAGGAACTCGCGATATGCGAAGTCGCAAAATGATCGCAACTGTCGATCAGAGGGAGAGATCTCGATCGTTGATCTGATATGAAGCATTTCAGACTTTCGCGAGTTGGGAGTTTTGAGGCAACTCATAGCAGGAGTTTGCGATATGCGAAATTGCGAAGCACCCCTCTTGCTTGGCCCCTGGTCACAGCTGGTGGTCACATCAGCGGAAGAGAAGGGAAGGAGCTAGCAGTGCTAGGGTCCACCTCGGAGTTTCGCGAGTTGGGAAAATCAAGGTGACTCGCAGTCGATCACCCGAAATGCAAAATCGCGAAACGATTGTTGGTTAGGTGTATGGTCACTGTCGATGGTCATGTGAAAGGAAGGGGCTTAGCTAGGAAACCTAGTGCCCACTGTGTAGATTTCTCAGAAAGGGAAAATGGCGCCAAAGACATGAGCGTGCGAAGATTCTCTCAGTAACTGCCAAGAGACGCACTGATTGTAACTGCAGAAAAGGACTGGTTGCATCTACCAGAGAACTCGAGGAGCTGGAGGGTGATCGCCAGAGAAGCTGAAGAGTCTCGAGGTAACTGCCAGTGGAATGAAGACTCATCATAGAGATGATTGACAGATGAAAAGTGTTGAAGACCGTAACTACAACAGAGAGGATAAAGCTTGACTGTGACAGAGAAGACGAAGAGTCGCACTGCTAGAGAAGGCAGAGAATCTCAGGATAAGCCACTGATGATGAACAGACTCAGTATAATCGCCAAAGAAGACGATGAGTTGCATGTAGGATCTGGGAGAAAAATTGGAATAAAAAGGAGACGTAGAACAGAGAAGAGTTGGGGGTTGCTGTTGAGTGTTTTTTGATGAGTTGCATGTAGGATCTGGGAGAGGAATTGGAATAAAAAGGAGACGTAGAACAAAGAAGAGTTGGGGGTTGCTGTTGAGTGTTTTTTATGTGGGTAGAAGCATGCTGTGTGCAGGAGATGAAGCGCACAGAAGAGGCGTGTTGCATAGAATGGAAAGAAGACACAGAGCATAAAACACAGAAGAAGCAAGGAACAAAAATGCATATCTGAGAGAAGAACATAAAGCGCAATAGACACAGGGAGAGAGACACTGATGCAGGTAGAGTAGAGCAGTGTAGTAGAACAGTGATGAGACTGGTAAGCCATAGATAAATGCTGTATCACTGTGATAAATTCAAGAAAGCAAAGATTTATATTTCAGGGTGGTAGGGAGGTGCTAGGGAGGACTGTTGTTCTCAGAGTTTCAAGTGGGTGCTTGAACACAGGGAGTTGTAGCTTCCATCTGGTTGCAGCCAGAAAAACCAGTGGTGCAAGGGAGAACTATTGTTCTCTGTTATACATGTCGGTGCTTGTGTGACTGGAAGTTGGTGCTTCCATCTAATTAGTGCTGGAACACTTAGGGAGTTGGTGCTAGAGAAACCATGGAGTTGGTGCTTCCTTCTAGTGGGTGCTAGAGAAACCAGAGAGTTGGTGCTCTCAACAAGTTGCAGCTTGCAAAACAGAGGTGGTAGCCTCACAATGAGTTGGTGCTCATAAGAATGATAATGTACATAAAATAAAGATTACTTATCATATCAAGAAGAAGAGATTTTTCCCTTTATGGGTTTCCTCAGGAAATATCCGTCTCTGTATATTTCATGTGTGTGATTGATGTTGAATATTCTATTGCCTACCTTTCTGCATTATTGTGATTGCCATTGAATGCTCTGTAAAGAGTTTAAAATAAGTATAATTGTTTAAGCACGGTAACAACTGATTCACCCCCCCTCTCAGTTGTCCAACATATAGGAACTCTAAAAGTGTCCTCCATGGTAGGTCACCTATCTCCTTGCTCTAAACTGAGAATTGTGACTTTGATACCTTGTTGGAGAGTTTGCAATAAGGAGAACAATGTGAAGGGGTTGGAAACTATGTTCGCAAAGTTTTGCGGGAAAAAATGTTGTTTGAAGGTCGAAATTGGGAATTAGTGATTTTAGAAGCCTTTTCTTTGATGGGAACAAAAGTTACAAACATCATTGGTTTATTGTCGATGTTGCAATTTTTTGCAATGTTTTCTCTTTGCCAATTTTTTGTTTCAATAAAACCCCCAAGTCAAGCAAAAAATCGAGACATTTCCATATATTCCAAAATCATAATTTTTTATAATATATCACGTCATGATGGTAAAATATCTCCGGGAATGTGAACAAAGGGGTTTTTCATCAACTTCCATTGATTTTAGGAGGCCCAATTAGTCATTTTAATCAACATCAAAGTTGATTTTGTGGACTAGGGATTAATTGTTATCCACGATTTTTTTCCTAGGTACGTGTTAAAATTCCACCGTGTAGATAGAATTTTCTTTTAGTTTTATCCAAGGGTTTGCAAAGTGCATAGTGCTTGCTACTTATTTCTTATTTTTATGGGTCATAGAACGATTTCATAGGTCTATTTTTTTTACCAACATTCTTTTGTGTTCATTTATTTTGATCTTTTTTCCCTAGGTTTGAATGTCATCTTGCCAACATGTTGAAGGCTTTCGACCCAGTTTGGCAATATGGCGAACTTGAAGATGGGACAAATTGACAAAGAATTAGTAGTAAGCTATGTGGAAAATCTATGATGGGAGGGATTAGCCGCTTGAAATACCGTCTTGCTAGAATCTTAGGGCATATGGTTAACCTTTTTCTTAGTTCAAGCCTAGAAATCATGTGAGCTACCCATCAAGTTATTCACTAAAAGGATATGAAGAAGGAAGACAAAGCCACTCTCCAACTTGAAATTGTTTCTAGAGGAGTAGCTAGAACCTCAAGAACCACACTTGTATTTGAGAAATGGGATAGTGAGAAGAGGGACTACACAGGTTCACCTTCTGTAAGGACCTCACCTTTTTTTGTTTGGGACATGGGGCACAACCTTCCAGCATATCGGTGGTTAAACAAAAGGAGAAGGAAGAAGTAGACAAGGTTGTGTTGATGCTTTTGTAGCATCGAGAGGCATTCTCACAAGGGGCCATGGTGTCAGGCATGTGGGAATCTTCTTTGGCACCAGATTACACCATCGTTTTAGTGAAAACGCCCTTCGGATGAGGCTAGGGCCTCATGGGCTTGGTGATGGGCTTTGTGGGCTTGTGTTGGAGTTTCACACCCACAAAGAGAAATACAATATTTTAATTAATTATTGAGTTTAAAAGGGGTGCCTAAACTCACTCATTGAACTCCTATGAAGGAGAGGAGAGATTGTGACAAATATCATTGTCATTATGGAGTTAGCACAAGTTAGAGTGCACTTGTGCTAGGAGCTTGGAAATTTTAGCAAGGGAAATTCTACAATTGTGGCAAATCTGGCCTAGGGTTCTTGGTGTTTTCTGTTTCTGTTTCAACCAAGGAAGGCTTTTGATTTTCTCAGCCAAGAGAGGCCACATGTGTGAGAGGAGGAGAAGCAACCATATAGGACGAGAGAGAAAGGCCAGATGTGTGAGCAGATTTGACAACTCGCATTTGTAGGGAAAACAATACGGACATGCTGCACGTGTGGTACAGAATAGTCCGTAGAATCACACGTGTGGCTGTCGTACAACAACGAAGGATAGGCCGTATGTGTGGGAGGGTTTTTGGTTCACATGTGCAAGTTTTGGGCAGGTACAACAAGTCTGTACAGCTGACGTCAACAGGTCCGTACAACTAACGTCAACATGCTGTACAGGTGGCAACTGTAGCAGATTTGTGGGCAGAAAATTTTCGAGTATTTTGTTGAGGTTTGGTTTGCTGATTTTGTTTTTCTAGAGGACAAGGTTGTCCTTAGTTTTTGGTGAATTTGTATTAGCAAGGAGGGCTGGTTTTTCCCTCAGAAAATTTCTGAATTTGACAATATTACAGAACATAAAATTTTGTGTCTCAAGTGTGTGGATGATTTATCTCAAATCTTGTTGTTTCTGCTGCTGTAATTTTCTGTCATAATTTCATTGTAAAATTGTTTAGTGATAACAACTAGGTTTACTGTTTGCTCACTAGGAAGCAATTTTCAGATCTGAAATTAGTCACATAGAAGTGCATGTGAAAATTGACATGGTATCAGAATTGAGGCTTTGAAGGAAGGAGAGGGAGTCATCCTTTGAGACACATTTGTTGGTGAACATAGAATAGCCATGGCAGATTCTTGTTCTTGTTCTGGGCATGTCACAATGGTGAACACTTTGAAGATTGAGGACAGGGTTGAAGGGGCAACAAATTTCTGGGCTTAGAAGGCCAGAGTTCTCCTTCTATTGGAGGAGAATGAGCTCAAAGAGTATCTTGAGGGTGTGGTTACAAGTCCTACTGATCTGCAGGAATTGGCAGCTCATAAGAAGGAAGCGAAGGCCCAACGGGTGTTGCTAGAATCCGTAAAGGATCACCTAATTCCTCACATCGCTGAGAAGGCGTCTGCCAGGGAAATGTATGTTGCTTTGGTAGGACTATACCAAAACGAGAATACAGGTAGGAAGTTACATTTGAAGCATCGTCTTCAAATTGTTAGGATGATGAGTGAGGACCCAGTGGTCAACTACCTTATGAAGATTACTCAGATCCGAGATAAACTTGCAGCCA
This sequence comes from Picea glauca, assembly GCA_000966675.3. Taxonomy (NCBI): domain Eukaryota; kingdom Viridiplantae; phylum Streptophyta; class Pinopsida; order Pinales; family Pinaceae; genus Picea; species Picea glauca. The sequence goes on along the minus strand of JZKD02S1746728.1, from coordinate 214,984 downwards.
TTGGTGAGACAATAAAGGACAGTGAGTTGGTGAATGTAGTGTTGAGAGGTCTTCCTAGGTCTTGGGAACCTTTTGTGTAGGGGATCTGTGCACGAGAGACGTTGCCAGGGTTTGATAGACTATGGACTGATTGTATCCAGGAGGAGACTTAGTTAGAGTTCAGGATGGCTTGGATGGCTTGGTGAAGAGTAGCGGTGATGAGAACTAGGCCCTAGCAACCTGCACTAGGAAGGGCAAAAGAGGTTCTTCAGGTAGGAGGAGTTCTCCCGAGAGAGAAGCGTCTCCAGAATCGAGATAGAAGAAGGATCTTAGTAATATTAGATGTTTTGAATGTCATGATTATGGTCACTATGCTTCACAGTGTCCACACCAGAAGGGAAAGGGAAGAAGGCAACATGCATCAACAACAGAGGTTGATGAGGTTGCAGACAGGTTTCAGAGGGAGATATGCAGACAGGTTTCAGAGGGAGATATTGTTGGTCTCCGCCCTTTCAGGTACAGTTTCCAGTAGTGGGATTTGGTTGGTGGATAGCAGAGCCTCTTGCCATATGACAAGGGCACAAGAGTTGTTTGACAACTTCATAGAGACTGGCTCAGATTTGTGTGTAGAGCTTGGTATGGGGACCAAGCATGCAGTACGAGGATCCGGTACATTATCGTTTTGGTTGGAGTCAGGAGAAGTGCTAAGGGTGTCAAATGTGTTATGGGTGCCAGAACTTAGGAGGAGTGTACTCTCAGTCTCAGAGATTGAGAAGAAGGGCTACCATATATTGTTTCGAGATGGGAAAGTGTTATTTGTGCCCAGAGGATCTAGCTTCAGATCAACGATGGTTCTTGGAGTTAGAGAGGGCAACCTATATAGGCTGAGGGGCTAGCCTATGCGTGTTGTGGCCAGTAGTAGCAGAGAGACAGACGAGGAGGAGCATGTATCTCCACTAGTGGTGAAGCAAGTAGCTCCACCAGTAGTGCAGGTTCAGAGGGAGCAGATAGCTCCACCAGTGGTATAGGCTTAGAGGGAGCCAAAGTTTAGAGGGAGTTATCCCTCGAGATCGAGTAGGGAGGAGCAGCCTCCCAGGACTGTTCAGAGGAAGTTGGACTGCAGAGGGAGTCTATAGGCTCAGATGGAGCATAATTCATCCAGAGGAAATCTACCTTTAGGTACAGGTGGAAGAGAGGAATCTTCCAAGCAGGTGTCATGGGTTGAAGAGGCCAGATAGGAGGCTCTGAAGCAAGAAGCTTGTAAGAGCAATGTATCCTCCATGGAGGGCCCATTTGTTTTTGCAGGATTTGCTTCAGTGACCGAGGATACAGCCAGTCAGGAGGATTGGATAGTAGGATTTGCTTCTATGACAGAGGGAGCAGTTAGTCAGGAGGATTGGAGTGTAGCTGTGGTAGCAGACCTCGTATGGGAGACATAGATACTTCTTGGTGATGGAGGATGGAATGCCTCCCTCGCTAAGAGGGAGTGTTGATGCTTTTGTAGCATCGAGAGGCTTTCCCACAAGGGGCCATGGTGTCAGGCATGTGGGAATCTTAGTTGGCACCATATTACACCTTCATTTCAGTGAAACACCCTTGGGATGAGGCTAGGGCCTCATGGGCTTTGTGGGCTTGTGTTGGGGTTTCACACCCACAAAGAGGAGTAAAATATTTTGATTAATTGTTGAGTTTAGAAGGGGTGCTTGAACTCACTCATTGGACTCCTATAAAAGGAGAGGAGAGATTGTGACAAATCTCATTGTGTCATTATGGAGTTAGCATAAGTGAGAGTGCACTTATGCTAGGAGCTTGGAAATTTCAGCAAGGGAAATTCTGCAATTGTGGCAAATCTGGCCTAGGATTCTTGGTGTTTTCTGTTTTTGTTTCAGCCAAGGAAGACTTTTGATTTTACGAACCAAGAGAGGCCACACATGTGAGAGGAGGAGAAGTAGCTATATAGGAGGAGAGAGAAAGGTTGCATGTGTGAGCAGATTGGACAGGCCACACATGTGGGGAAAATATTACAGACAAGCCACACGTGTGGTATGGAACAGTCCGTACAGTCACATGTGTGGTTGTCGTACAACAACGAAGGACAAGTCGCATGTGTGGGAGTGTTTCTGGTTCACACATGCGAGTTTTGGGCAGGAAAAACAGGTCTGTATAGCTGACGTTAGCAGTTGTACGTTTGACATCAACATGCCGTATAGGTGGCAGCTGCAGCAGATTTGTGGGCAAAAAATTTCTGGGTATTTTGCTGAGGTTCGGTTTGCTGATTTTGGTTTTTTAGAGGACAAGGTTGTCCTCAGTTTTTGGTGAATTTGTATCAGCAAGGAGTGCTGGTTTTGCCCTCAGAAAAATTATGAATTTGATAATATTACAGAACAAAAAATTGTGTGTCTCAAGTGTGTGGACGATTTATCTCAAATCTTGTTGTTTTCGCTGCTATAATTTTCTGTCATAATTTCAGTGTAAAATTGTTCAATGATAACAACTAGGGTTTACTATTTGTTCACTAGGAAGTAATTTTCAGATCTGAAATTAGTCACATAGAAGTGCATGTGAAAATTGAAGAAGGAAGAAGGATATGAAGAAGGAAGACAAAGCCACTCTCCAACTCGAAATTGTTTCTAGAGGAGTAGCTAGAACCACACTTGTATTTGAGAAATGGGATAGTGAGAAGAGGGACTCTAGAGGTTCACCTTCTGTAAGGATTGTTATCGCACGATTTGTACTTGTGCAAAGCCCAACACAAGTAGGTCAAATTTTGCATAACCACAGGATATCCCACCACTGTCACCTTAGTAGGAAATCCCCACGTTTTAGTGATGGATGAGGTCCACCACAGGGGAGGCATCTCCGATGACCTCAAGGGATCAAAGTGGCAAGTTTATTAGCCAAGCCCACTGTCCCCTCTCTTGATCACCTAAGTCGGAGGTCTATGTCTGTGAAATTGAGGAGATAGGAAGTGTTTCGATACCTGCCTGGAACAAGAACAATTTACAACATATATATGATGTTTCCAAGTACGAGTATGCAATATAGACCTTAAGAGACAATAGACAATGAAAATTAATGACGGCTGGTACAAAATTGCAGCAATATATCAGTTTACAACATCAATTAGAGTTTTGTAACATCATCAAGCGAATTAGATCAGAATTGCATGAAATTACAGTGAAAACTTAGCATATATCCAATAGATCAATTCCCAATTGTTCCAAACAAATTCTAAGTGTATTAAGTTAGTGTTAGGCTAGTGTATCCAACAAAATGAAGTGAATTATATGGCTGTAGCAAAGTTTTGCAACAACATCAATGAATTTAGCGAGTTAGCTTAGGTTAGAGTTAGGAAAAGTTAGTAAAAACTTTAGAGAGTCAGAATTGATGATTGTTTGATCCCTTTCTTTCACAAGAGAGCAAGTAAACTAGTGCCTTCAGAGCTTATGGAGTCTTTACAACAACAGTATAATGTAACTGGAGATGATGATAACAATGTCTAATGGATGGAGCTTGAAGTCTAAGGTGCTAGCACTTTAGGGCCTTATATTTCAAACCAAGAAATTGCTAGAGTGCAAACACTTTTGGGGTCTAGCAACTTCTCCTTCCTTAGATTTATTTAATAATGTCAACACGAGTCTAGAATCAAACTCCTAAAGTGCTAGCACTTTAGGGCTTTAGGAGCTTAAATCTAGGTAGGACTTCACAAATTAATGGATGAAATTATCCTTGTGAGAGGAGGAAGCACTTATGCTCCTCTCTTAGGGTTTTAGCCAAGCAAATAATCTTCAATATGAACAAGTAAATTCACAATAAAACATTAATGACATGAAAATTGCAGAAATTTACTTACTTCACCAAGACAATGACAAGTACAAACCCTAATTGTAGAAAATTCCTCCAAATATCAGCAAGTGGACATCCAATCTTGTTCTCCAAAGGGTAGTGCATGAGTAAAAGAGACCATTTACCTCACTCTCACATGTGTGAGAGAAGTTGTGATGATCCAAATGAAATGTTGGCTAGCCATATTTATATGGGAAATCCTAGCCATGAAAAGTCTCAATTGAAAGGTCATGTCTTTTCACAAGAGGGCCGACTTTTTAATTTTCCCTTTCCAATTTACAAAATATAATTATACATAAGATAAAACCCTAGAAGGGTGACGTCATGCCCATTAAAGGTGACGTTAAGCTCTAGGACGTGACGTCTAGGCCAAATAGGTGGAGCGTTGGGCCTCCAAAGGCCATATGTCACTTCCCACTTGTCAAAGTCCCCATCAAACCCTAGCTGCTAGATGACGTCATGGGCCAGAAAGGTGACTTCTAGGCCTCCAAAGGCCAACATCCAAGTGGAAGATGGTATGGGTTCACCGTCTGGTCATGCCAAAGTGCCTCCAAAGGCAACGTCCTCCATCATCAAGGTGCAATGCTCATCATCAGGTGGTGCCCCAGACGTGGGGTTCAACATCCATCCCTGGCCTCCAAAGCCCCCATGAAGGTCCGAACAAAGTCATCCCCTCACGAATACCTGTTCACTGAACAAGGTCTTGCAAAGAAAAGCAAATACGCCGCCAAGGGCTCACAAGTCACAAGTATCATGCCAAGTAAACCATATCTAATACAAGAACCACCCAAACATGTGCATCAAACCCCCCTTTTCAAATTAAACAAATGCTTCAAGGCCTTATAAGTTTTTCCTAATTTAGGTATGGAAGGGGTGTCATGGTGCCCTATTGGGTAAGCCAATCCCCAAGTCAAGGGATGTTTCCCAAGAGGAACCTATCTAAGTCATGTAGTGAGTGTGAGTTGGATTTTGGGCAAGACTTCTAGGTATGGGGTCCTTGACATACAAGGGTTCGTATTGTCTCATTTATGGGTGCCTTCGTAGAGAGTGTGCTCCATCCTTCGTTTTCATCGCAACCTTTTTCCAAGCCGTTGCCATTTAATTTATTAGAGTCCGAACATTGAGTGCTATATGCAATGGAAAGTAAAGAGCACTGCAATGCCACTTGAAGCTAGGATACATTGAGTTCCATGTGCAATGGAAAGTAAAAGACACTGCAATGCGTCCCCTCGACAAGAGGGACATTTATTAATTATGTGATTTCTTTTACACGTCCTTCTTTTTTTGGAGAAGCGTTTTATTATTCTCATTGCCTCAGGGAGAGCATCTAGAAGGATAATTATTGGCTTTTATCTCTTGCCAGCTATAACACCTTTGGGCTTTCAGCCCCTTCCCATGAAATGAGGTACATCCGTTCTCGGGTCAATGAACCCGAAAACCCAAAAGATAAGGAAACATAGGGGTAGAATGATGGAAGCTGGCAAGTATGGAAGGGAATGGTACAATGACCCTTCAAAGGACCACCTAGTAGCAACCCCTTTCCCAATGGTGACCTGCTTACTAGGAAGCCATGTCACTCACCAAGGTGAAACTAGGTAAACCGTATAAATTTCAAGTAGACGTCTCATAATCAAGAAATGATTCTTTGCAACATGCTCAAATGCTTCAAATATTAAAATGACACTTACCATGACACTAGACTTGTTACGTCATGGAGCAAGACCTACTGTTTTTTGGGGCCAAGTCGATGTGGTGGATGCTGCTCTTGGTGCATTTTTTTTAACAAGAACATGTATATTTTGTATTAGAAAGTTGTTACAATTACACTAGTTGGTTGTGGTGAACCAACTTGGTTCACTTACGTAAATATCCAATGTAAATAGGACAATAGGTTAAAATCCATATAGGACAAGTAATAAATAATTGAATAAGATATATGAATGAGATATGAGATGATTGATTACAATGATAATGAGGGCCATATATACCCACGTAGGGGTGCCCTTTCATTAATGGACATGTCTTTTGGATAAGACATGTCTTTTCATTATGATGTACTAATTATTATTATTATTTAATGATTATTTATTATATCTATATATTTTATATATTTATGTTCATTACATAGCCTTCCCCTTTAGAAATGCTTTGTCTTCAAAGCATGTTTATGGAGAGGCTTACGTCTTCATTTTAACTTTTTGCTCGCAATATCTTTGCATGATTCTCTGTTTTTGGTGTGGTCAGTGTTATCGCACAGTTTGTAGTTAAGGTAAAAGACGGATGAAAGAAAGGCAAACTGGCGCAATTGAGACCATCCCACCACTGTCACCTCAATGGGATAGCTCTTTCTGTTTAGGGAGGTAAGGCCCGGGGGAGACGTCCCCGGTGACCTGGGGTTTTGAGAAGGCAAAGGTTTGAAAGGCTAAGTATTATATTCCCCCTCACAAGTCACCACCGATCAGAAAGTCCCGGCTAATCAACCAATAAAGATAAGTAATAACCAAGAAGTGTACCTGCCCGAGACAAAGCAACAAGGAAACTATAGATGTGCAACATTACTTGCTGGTTAGTACTTCATATAAAAGACTTTCTGATAATAAGCAATTGACCAATAATATTGATGAAGTAAATCGATGTTATACAATAGCAATGATTACACAATGTCACTTCACAATAAATGCTAAAGAAACTTTGCAATGATGAATAGCAATCAAATGTAACAATACTAGAAGCAACGCTTTAGCCAATCATTCAATTGCTTTAAAGATAAATAAATGCTGCATAGAGATGTTTATAGCATGAATAGATGATGACAACAATAGGGTTAGTGATTGTTAGTCTAAGCTAGGGTTAGAAGGATTAGTAGCTGTTCAAGAATGTTTAAAAGTTGTATGTGATCAAGATACTCAATACCAGAAGTCTTAGATCAGTGCATTATTAGGGCAAATGGAGTCAAAATAGTTGCAAATGTTGAAGGGCCGAAATGATAATGATATGGCCAAAGACAAGAGGGTTAAATGTTGAGGTGTTGCTAAGGCAAGGCGTCAACAATGAAACCCTAGGGGAGAAAGACTCACTAATTTGTAGAAACCCTAGGCCTTAGTGCTTTCTCCTCCTTCTTTAGCTCATTAGCAAGATAAAAATGGCTATCTTGAGTGATAAATGCTATGGCCAAGGACAAGAGAGTTTAATGATGAAGTGTTGCTAAGGCAAGGCTTCATCAATCAAACCCTAGGGAAAACGACTCACTAAGGTGTAGAAATCCTAGGCCTTAGTGCGTTTTCTCCTTCCTTGGCTCAAAGACGAGATAAAAAAACGGCTAGGCTAGAAGAATAGGAGTAGAGTGTTGCCATGGCAAGGCTCTATCTAACTTCAACAAATCAAAATGGCTCTTGGCTTATCTTAGTATGGACATGAAATAAGGACACCAACATGTGCTTGTCCCCTAGGGTTTAATCAAGCAAATTATAACAACAAAATGTAAGTAAACAATACCATAACCACTCAATAAAGAAGTGTTTTGCAGAAATTCACTTACATCCACCAAGCATTCATGTAGCCAAACCCTAGTTGTAAACCTTCCACCAAGAAATTTCCAAAATTAGCCAAGAAAGGGACTCCTTCAACAAGTGCGCATCAATTTTCAGCCAAAAAAACCTAAAGTAGGGCGCAAATTTCAGACCTCACTTAGTGTGAGTCAAAGATGATCATCAAAATGAGAGTTTTAGCTCTCTACTTATACAGTATCAATGACCTTTATTAAAATTTAGGTCACCAAAAGGTCGACAAGGCCAAATACAAAATACTATTGTTTTACATTAAATGTCATAAATTAAATCCTAATCAAGCAAAAGCAAGACGTCATGCCCTTTCTAGGGTGACATTAGCCCTTTTTAGGGCAACATTGGCCTCCTGGAGCAAAATGTTAGCCCTCCTTGGGTCTCTCCAAGCCGCCACACGTGCCACATTGCCGTAACTACCTCCCCAAATGTCCACAATGTTGGGTGACATCATGGGCATCCTGGGTGACGTCATGGGCCTTCCAAGGCCAACGTTCCAGTGGAGAGGGCACAACCCCCCTAGGTAAGGCTCTGCCAGGGTGTCTCTGTGGAACGTCCTCCTTTTCTCCGATGCAAACCCCTCTGTCTTGTATCTGCCCCCTGTTGGGGTCTCAACATCCATCTGGTGGGCTCTTCAGCCCCATGGAGGTCCGAACTAATCATCTCCCCATGTGTACCTGTCCAATGTGGTACCTGTCCGTCAGGTATGATCCTGCACATTAATAGATACACCCTCCATGGGCTCATAAGTCACAGGGATCATAGCAATGTCAATCACATCCAATCATCAATTTTATTAAACATGTGCATAAAACCCCTTTTACCCAGTCAAGTGCTCAAAGACATTATACAAATCTGTAAGGCAAGTTTGGAGGAAGTGACAGGGCGTCCTATTGGGCTAGTGTCCACTGGAAAAGGGATGTTTCCGGAAGAGATCAAATCCAGGTCATGTAAATGGGTGAGGTGGATAAGGGATGTCCTGACAAGGGGTGCAATGATAACAGGGAAATGCAAGGCTTACCTATGGGTGCTTTTGTAGAAGGTGAGTTGCACCTGTCCTGGATGCAAATGTTTCCAAGCTCATTCATGCCTTTTATTCTTTATTGCTTTTTCTTTCAAGAAGCTAATCAGGGGACACTGCCGTGGCGTGGTGACCAGTGGTGGCAATGTTACCCACAAGCACTTTCATAGAAATGAGAAGGCTGGCTTGTGATGAGACCCCCTTTCTCTTGGCCAAACAACCAAGAGCCACTACCTTGGCGTGGTGACCAGTTGCTAGTAGTGTCATACCGCTAGGTGCCCATGGACCTAATAGGCTGGCTCGTGATGAGACCCCCTATCCTTTGACTAGGTCTTGTTTTATTTTTATGGGACCCTCTTGTTTCTTACTGAGAATCTTTTTATTGTTTATTTTTATGGGACCCTCTTGTTTCTTACTGAGAATCTTTTTATTGCTTTCACGAGGATCCCTGGGCGAAGCATCTCGAGGTTTTATTTTTAGGCTTTTATCTTTTGCCAGCTGCTTTTACCTTCTGGGCCTTTAGCCCCTTCTTCCGACAAGGCAAGGTGGAACCCTTGAATGATTGGCCAACCCAATGCCCGGACCAATGTAATGGGATGGATGAGCGGGAAGCAAGATGGAAAGTTAAGTATGACGGGAGCGGACGATGACTTTTTAGAAATCCCCCCAGTGGCAACTCAAAACCTATGGGCACAAGCTTACTAGGGCATCCTGTTCTTTCCCCTAGACATGGTCAAGTGGATAAGCATAAGATCCAAGCACCTGCTAGAAACAAAAAGAACTAAATGCACATATTCAAAGGTTTTGAGGATCAGAGTGACACATACCATGATACCCGGAGTCATTACCTCATGGAGCAAGAACCATTTTTAATACAAGACCAAGCCGAGGTGATGGATGCTGCTACTGTTGACAAAGTGGAAGTGCTGAAAGGAAGAAAAGATGGGCCCTCCAGGGCCATGCTCAAGTTGATCTGGCTCTCGGTACTCCATGTCTAGGACCTGTGGGCCTCAAGACATAATCTCCTTAGTTATCCCTAAAAGTGGGGATAACAGTCAGGATTGACGATACAAGATGATATGAATGACAAAGAGTTGATCAAAACTGTCGAATTGTGAAAGGATTAGACCATCCTAATTCAATCTTTTGTGGAATGTTGCTCTTCCACAATGAGTGGTTATCATGACACTGAATTGCACTGGTATCAATATTTTTCGGACGATAAGTTAGTCGTTCCCGTCCTGAATGATATTGATATTCTGACTGGTTAAGATATCTGCTCGTATGATTTGGATGTCGATAAGGATTTCTTATAACACGATTTTTCCTTGTCATACTTGTAGCGTTTTCTTCGTTTAATTTCGATATATGATTTTCTTCACGCATTGAGTTTTCTTGGTTAATTGATGAGCTTCTATTAGTACATACACTTGGAGTTCCCATCATTTGTACTCCAACATCCCTATATGTATTTTCTTCAACTGGATCAATATCTTCTTGCGCTGTGATGTGGATTGGATTTGTATTTGTTCCTTTTTCCATGACTTGGATTTTTACTCATGAGGACTTTGATATGCCTCCTTCTGGATTTGTTCCAACTTGTTTTCCCACAACCTCGTATCATTCTTAAGCTTCTTTATTTTCATCGATAGGTCTTGATGATGAGTTTCTAGACAGAATTTTTTTTCATGGTTTGATTTGTTGATATCTTTAATGTCTGGATTTTCATGCTTCTCTTCTTTCAACTTTTTGATTTGTTCTAGTAGTCCTTGATTAAGGTTCTTCAAATGAGATTTTTCTTCTTTTTTTCCGATAGGTTCTTCTAAAGATCTTGATTCTCTTGTTCCAACTTCTAAACGCATTGTTTTTGATCCTTTGACTTCATGATTTTTGCAAGTAGTTTTTGATTATGATTTCTTAGGCGAGAAATCTCTTTGTCTTTTTCAATGATCATCTTGTCACATTCTTTTTGTCCATCCTGCAACTTTTGTATTAACTTCTGGTTATCTTGAAGGATCACTTCTGATATGTCCTTCATGTCTTCTGATGATGGAGCTTCTGAAACTGACTTCATTGTAACGTCCCACAATGTGATTTTCTTCTTCTTATAAGAAAATGTCAAAAACTTTCTCCCTGTTGAAGATAAAAGTACCCAATGTATCCACCCAAGTTGACCTTAGAATTATATCAATATTGTCTTGATACATTGATACGACATTGAATTGAGCTATGAATTTGTAATCACCAATTGTTAAGTACCTGAATAGATCTGAAGATAAATCTCATAATAAACCCACAATATCAACAATAATAAACCAAACCATTCGCCAAAATACTGAACACAAGAAATAGAGAAAACCCTTGAGGTAGGGTAACACCATATATTAATCCTTAAGGAAAGATAACACTCCTCAAGTAATGCTTGATACATTCACAATATTCTTCACTATATCTCATTACATTGCTTACACTTCTTTATATAGCTCTATCTATCTCTTAGGAACCTTCTAGAGAGCCTTCTCACATTTATTACATTTAACTACCATAGTGGACCTTTATTCATATAGTGGACCTAGTCCACTTTACATTGAATGACCACATTTTCATATATTAAATGACTTCCACTAATTATACATAACCACATTCCCATTGGGTACCTCCCTAGATACCCCATACCCAGGTATACTACATTCCATCCCCCTTCACATGTTTTGTCCTCTAAACACGAGAAGAAACCATACAATATGATTGTCTAAGCAATGTAGCCAACTGGTACCAAGTATGACCATCCATCCATCCTAATGGAAGACGAACATGATGTGCAACTGTTGTCTTGCCACCCTAATCTTGATTTGCATCATGCTTGTGTTGCCATGGGATTGTTTCGCTAGACGAATGTCTCCCTGTAGTGCCGGTAGTCCTCCATGCACCTCTTGATCGGTTTCCTTTCTGGTTCCTTGCTGGTGCATAAATGTGTTGATGCTCACGCCCTTGCCTTGATGACTGTTGTTTCTCTATATGATGTGGATGGCGATATACAACAACTGTAGGAATCTGTTTTGCTTTCTTGAAATCTACAACACATTGTGTCTTTGAGTCAATGACCTTCTTAGCTTCCTGACTGTGTTCTTCCTGTGGTTGTGCTTCATCTCCTTCTGTAGACTCTGCTTCCGATTCAACTTTGGACTCGGCAATAACTGCTTTGCTGGCCTCTGTGGATCCATCTTTCTTATTAAGAGACACATCCTGCAATGTGATTTTCTTTTTCTTGTACCACAGCTTCAAAAACTTCTTTTGAACATTAATATTAATGGTACTCACCGATTCTATCCAAGGATACCCAAAACAATATCCACTTCATCCATATCCATAGCATAAAAATATGAAAGCAACACATATTTATCCATACTGAGCTTCAAATCTTTAAAAGTTTTAACATTTTCACGCTCAATCTGTGTGCTTTGGATATTCTTTGCAGGGATTTGTAGTCTATTAACCAACTGAATATTGATAAAATTATGCATGCAACTAGGGTTAATAGAAATAATAACCTTGTCCTTATGAATACAACCATGACCCTGTAATATAGACTTGCTACATGAAAATAAACCCTTGCTTCTTTCTTTACTTTTGGCATGAGACCATTTTTCTAAAAGGACTTTTTCAAATTCTTCATCGGAGAGTGCCATCGTTTTGCTATAGTTAAGCGATTTCCACCAAATGGCTGCATCACCTTGTAAACTCAAATTTATCATCACTTTCCAATGCTCGTTATTGAATGACTTCCTATGTTTTATGACTTCTTCAATACTAGGGCCATCACAATTTTCTGTAAAATACATCTTGCTCGGGATAAATCTTCAACAAAAACTAGGGTTAAAAATAACTTACTGCAGAAAATCGCGGCTTTTTCCGGAAAAACCCTGAAAAATTGCAGATTTTAAAACTTCAATAACTTTACTTCCCGGACTCCGTTTTGGTCGATTTTGTTTTTGAAATTGGGTATTTTTTCGAGAGGAATTCAAATATCCATTTTTTTTTGGCCAAATTATACTCAGAAAGTTTCCAATATGAACCTAAAGTGCGCCGCCCTCTTTTTTTTATCTAGAAAAAATCTACAAAAAGAGCCAAAAAATTCTCCCCTTCTTTGGCCAAGGAAAGTGCTCTGATACCAATTGTTAAGTACCTGAATAGATCTGAAGATAAATCTCATAATAAACCAACAATATCAACAATAATAAACCAAACCATTCACCAAAATACTGAACACAAGAAATAGAGAAAACCCTTGAGCTAGGGTAACACCATATATTAATCCTTAAGGAAGGATAACACTCAAACAATCCTCGATACATTCACAATATTATTCACTATATCTCATTACATTGCTACACTTTTTTATATAACTTTATTTATCTCCTAGGAACCTTCTAGAGAGCCTTCTCACATTTATTACATTTAACTACCATAGTGGGCCTTTATTCATATAATGGACCTAGTCCACCTTACATTGAATGATCACATTCTCATATATTAAATGACTTCCACTAATAATACATAACCACATTCCCATTGGGTACCTCCCTAGGTACCCCATATTACCTCCCTAGGTATACTACACCAATAGATAGTTGTAGGTTCTTAATTTCATATTTCTCATAGGAAAGGCCCATGTCATTTTCAATTATATTTGGTTTTGAAACCATTAATTGGTTCGCCAGGTCAATATTAATGTGATTTTTCCTAGTGATCGGGCAAATAGCGATGTTGATATTTTTTCCTTGAATAATCCCATTAACTTTTAATAAGGAATCCACATATTTTTTATAAGTGTGAGGGAATCTTCCTTGTTTTTCACCACGAATCTCCATTTTATAAAAATATATGTTGAACCTTGAAATATAATAATAGATATATTACTTTTTTTCACCTTCTTATAACACCCTTGATATGATTATAGAATATATATATATTTCTCAAAACTTGATACCTTTTACTAATAATAAATCATAGAACTCTTTTTATAATCCAAATTTGTATCTTATAATATCTTTGATATCCTCCTTTTAAATTCTTTTTTTCCTATTTTTATAACCTTTAGCCTTTTTTTAATAATCTTCATAATAACTTTATGAAAATAATCTCTCTTTTTTTTTACTCTTAGGAACCTTGAATAATTTTTTTCCTTGTAATTATAAAATAAAACAAGGATATTTAAACTTAGGGATTAATATTTAACTAACCAATGGTCAGATTGTTGTACGGACGCGTTCCTATGGACCACACGCCATTGTAATGATCCAAATTTGCTTCGATTTTAACAGTACGAATTGTTAATCAAAATTTATGTCAATTGGACGGCTGTGGCAGTGGTGGATGCACAGAATGAGTACAGATATGTATGACAGAGTACGGACTCAACAGATTTTTTAGGCGACTGTATGGCAGGGAAATCGTATGGAGGGCAGTACAAAATTTTGGTGTGAGGCAGTACGGATGAATAGTACGACGAAGACTGGGTACAATAATTAATTTTTTAAATAGATGACTGTATGAACAACATGCGGTTGATATTATTTGGTGTGGCTGAATACTTTTGTACGGTACAACGGACGAGAACATGGATGTATGAATTAATTCGTATGGTAGTCGTACGGACGATGGAGACTGGTTTACAGCCGCAGTACATAATTGTTGATGGATTTGTACAACATATTGCTAATTATAGAACTGCACGGCGAGTTATGTGCCTTAACTCCTTGATTGTTTGGTTCTGCTGTTCACTAAAATTCGAGCATGATAGCGTTTACAGAGGTTGTGCTCTTGGCAAGAATGTTAAGGGGTCCTTTTCGAGCAGTGACAGTAGATCCAAGGGGATCTTGAACTTGATACATACAGATGTTTGTGGACCTATGTCTGTTGCTTCCTTGAGCGGATACTTGTACTATGTGCTCTTCATCGATGATCACTCTTGGAAGACGTGGATTTACTTCTTGAAGACCAAGGATGGAGTCCTTGCGAGATTTCAAGAGTTTAGAGCTCAGGTTGAGAACCTGACCGAGAGGAAGATCAAGGTGCTAAGATAAGATAATGGAGGAGAGTACACCTCTAGGGATTTCAATGATTTCTGTATTGAGGTAGGGATCAAGAGGGAGTACACCGTTCCTTATAACCCTCAACAGAATGGGGTTGTAAAGAGGAAGAACAGATCCATTGTTGAGGCAACTAAAACAATGATACATGATTAGAGTCTACCTATGATTCTGTGGGCAGAGGCATCCATGACAACTGTGTACGTTCAAAACATGAGTCCTCATAAGGTTCTGAAGAACATGACTCCCGAAGAAGATTTCACCGTAGTGAAACTTGAGCTTGGACACTTCAGGATATTTGGGTGTCCAATATACATTCATGTACCCAAGGAAAAGAGCACCAAGCTAGACCCTTCAGGCAGAAAGTGTACATTTGTGGGGTACAGTGAATCTTCGAAGGCATATCGGATCTACATCTCTGGTCAGAGACAAATCAAAGTTAGCAGAACAGATCCATTGTTGAGGCAACTAAAACAATGATACATGATTAGAGTATACCTATGATTCTGTGGGCAGAGGCATCCATGACAACTGTGTACGTTCAGAACAAGAGTCCTCATAAGGTTCTGAAGAACATGACTCTCGAAGAAGCTTTCACCGGAGTGAAACTTGAGGTTGGACACTTCAGGATATTTGGGTGTCCAATATACATTCATGTACCCAAGGAAAATAGCACCAAGCTAGACCCTTCAGGCAGAAAGGGTACATTTGTGGGGTATAGTGAATCTTCGAAGGCATACCGGATCTACATCCCTGGTCAGAGACAAATTGAAGTTAGCATAGATGTCGTCTTTGAGGAAGAGATAGCCTTTCGAAGATCTAGAGAATCTCAGATGGAGATTGACAGCGAGAAGAAAGAAGAGACAATACCTTCTCCCCCTTCAACAGTTTAGAGGGAGACAATTATTGATCCAGTTGATCCCGTAGCTCTCGTTGATGTTCCATAGACATTGCAATAGGCCAGAAGAGGCCTGCATGGGTTCGACAGACCCTGCAAGAGGCAGAGGGATATGCAGCTCCTCGTGGTACATTCCGAGAGAGTAAGAGACCACAGAGATTTTTGAGCTATGTTTCAGCTATGAGCCACATCATTGATACTGAGCCTTCTTGTCATGGAGAAGCAGCAGGGCAGCAGGTTTGGCAAGATGCCATGACCGAAGAGTATCAGTCATCATGAAGAATGATGTGTGGGATATTGTTCTAAGACTGAAAGGGAAGTCTGTAGTGACTTCCAAGTGGATCTATAAGATCAAACATGCAACTGATGGAAGTGTTGAGAAGTACAAAGCGAGATTTGTGGCTAGAGGATTCTCTCAGGTGAAGGGAATAGATTATGAGAGACATTTGCTCTTGTTGCCCGATACACTTCCATCCGTACGATTATTGCCCTTGCTGCATCCATGGGTTGGAGACTACATCAGATGGATGTGAAGACAACCTTTCTCAATGGAGAAATTGAGGAAGAATTTTACATCGAGCAGCCAGATGGATTCGTGATACATGAGTAGGAGTCTCATGTGTGCAGGTTGAAGAAAGCCCTGTATGGACTAAAGCAGGCACCTCGTGCTTGGTATGAGAAGATTGATGGATACTTGATGAGTTTGGGCTTCAACAAGAGTGTTGTTGATTCCAACCTATACTACAACACTGTTGGTGACGAGTGCCTGATTTTGGTCCTATATGTTGACGACTTATTCCTCACCGGTTCAGAAAGCCTTATTGTTGAATGCAAGTGTGCATTGGCTTCTGAATTCGAGATGAAGGACCTTGGTATGATGCACTACTTCTTGGGACTAGAAGTGTGACGGAGGATTGATGAGATTCTCTCGAGTTAGGGGAAATACAGAGTTGAGATATTGAAGAAATTCGGGATGACAGACTGCAAGCCCATGGCTACACAAATGGTGACGAATCTGAAGAAACTGAGCGAGACTTCTTCCGATTCAGGCGAGATTGATCCACATCTTTACAAACAACTGATTGGATCATTGATGTATCTAGTTAACACCAGACCTGATATATGCTATGCACTGAGTGTACTCAGTTAGTTTATGAGTCAGCAGAGACAGACACGCTGGATAGCAACGAAGCATGTGTTGAGATATTTACGAGGCACAATTGGTTATGGATTGAGATATGCCTCCAGTGTAGACACGAGATTGCAGGGATATGTCGATGTAGATTGGGCAGGGAGCGTAGTGGACCGGAAGAGCACCTCCGGTTGTTGTTTTACTTTGGGATTTTCCATGGCTTCCTGGTGCAGCAGGAAACAAACTTCTGTGGATTTGAGTACCGCAAAAGTAGAGTACATTGCATTATGTGTGGCAGTCCGCAAAGCAATGTGACTTGTCAAGCTCCTTGTAGACTTATTTGGACATGAGATGGATTCCACCATTATCCATTGTGATAACCAGAGCTATGTGAAGCTCTCAGAGAATCCTGTGTTTCATGATAAATCGAAACACATCGAGATCAATTACCATTACATCAGAGATATGGTGCAGAGGAAAGCAGTACATGTGTAGTACCTTTCTACACACGAGCAAGTTGCAGATGTCTTCACCAAACGACTTTCCAGGACGAAGTTCGAGTACTTCTGTGAGAGACTTGACCTGGTGGAGAATGCCCTCCCTAGTTGAGAGGGAGTGTTGATGATTGTAGCTTCATGAGACATTTTCCAGATTGTACTCCTCTGGACTGAGTTGAGATGATCTGTGAGAACACCTATGTGATAGGTGAGTCGTACTCCTCTGGATTGAGTTGAGATGACTTGTGTTGGTCTCTTGTCGTGCTCCTCTGGACTGAGTTGAGATGACTTGAGATGGTCTCCAGTTGTACTCCTATGGACTTAGTTGAGTTTTGAGATGGCTCTCCAGTTCATACTCATATGGATTTAGTTGAGCTGATCTGTTTGAGAGTGACGTCCCTTGTGGTTGAGCACATGTGGACTTGTCCCTAGTGGCAGAGCACTAGAGGATGTGTGTGAGATCCCTTGCTATATTGTCAAAGAGTAAGACTATTGTAAAACCCTAATTTGTATTATGAAGGGTACAAGTCGACCCTACTATGTAAAGATAATTAATTTTATGTAAAAGACAAATTGTATTATTGAGTTGTACAAGTTGGCCCTATTGTGCCAATAGACATGTCTATTCATTGAGTTAGGTCATGTATATATTAGTGAATGATTCCCATTGTGGATCATTCATATCATTCATCTCATTCTCTCACAACGCATACTTGGAGAGCTGAAATTTAGTACGCACTCTTTTCTATGCGCTATCCTTCTTGGTCATAGAGCACCCTATTGTGTGCGCTAGGTTTTTCTGTGGAGAGGGTTCTTCTCTTGGCAATATAGTAAAGGGCTGTTGGGTTTTTCCCTTGTTTGAGAAGGGTTTTCCCAGGATAACTTCTTGTGTCTTGTGCATGGTTATTCTTCTTGTGATCTTGGTTTACTGCAACTATTATATTTTGTGTTGCTGCATTGTTTATGGTTCAAGTTCATGCTAAATTGAAAAAAAACTACATGTGCTTGAGCCATCATTAAAAATTCAACACTATTGTCAGTGGCATAATCCTCTTGTCTTCTTAAAATTCTATGAATGTCAATGATTTCACACAATGGACATCTCCCAGGATGCTCATGATCCATATTGGAGACACTAAATAACACCTGAAATAACCCCTTATCCTAGCCCATAGCTAATAATCTAGCATACCCAGTAGTCTGATCACTTTCCAACATTCCCTCAAAAAAGGAGAAGAAGAGCAGTAAGCCAAGACTAACCTTTTGCACTTTTACGTGGAGGGAACCGTAGGGCTTTTGGAGAAGTAGACAAATTTCACACCATCGAACCAGAGAAATGAAGCAGAACATTTCAGACCAACCAGACCACCATGCTAAACCACACAAACCAGAGCCAAGAGAGCCTGAGCCATGCTGACCAACAAGACCCAAGCCACACAAACCAACATCACTCGAGTCAAGCAATGAGCCACTAGGGCCTCTCAAACCAGAGCCAATAGAGCAGGAATTCCACAAATCACCAGGACCAGGGTCCCACAAAGGTAGTCCAAGAGAACCAGAGTCCAATTCAGAGCCCCAATTTGAACCAGGACAAAGTAGAACCAAAAGCCACATGCCCAGAAACCACCAAAAATCCCCAAAATTCAATCTTGAAATGAAATCCATTATCCCTCTTGCAATAAAACTTAACCTCCGGAGCAATTGATGAGCTTGGTCCCACATTAGTTGTTGAGTGTGGTTGCTTCTTGGTCGTCGTGAATCATAGTGAATTTTCCATTGCGAATTATCATGCCAATTGTTTCTTGTGCAAGAACGCTTCATAACTTTGGATTAATGCTCAAGGGATGAAGTAGAATTCATCCCCACTTTTGGTTCTAAGATTGCTATAGTCTAGAAGAACGACCTTATTGGCCAAACAATCTGCCTTTTGATTGAGTGTCCTTAGTATGTGGAAGAACTCAACACCTTCAAACCTGACAACTTTCGTTCTGATTCTCTTGATAGTTCTTATAAGCTTTCCATCACTTAGAGAGGAGTCTCTTAGCGTCAACTTGATGATTAATGCCGAATCTTATATTATAATAAGTCGTTTGATACAATTTTCATCGATTATCCTCCACCCTTGGAATAATGCCAATGACTTTGCTTGGTTGTTTGAGGCTCTACCTAGTCCTCAATCAAAGGTGTTTTCTTGGTTTCCTTCGAGATCAAGGATGATGCCCCTCGCACCTGCCACCCCTCTTAATTTCTTGGCACATTATCTAGCACATTATCCCAGGGGTACAATGTTTATTAAATCCATTTATGCTTCCGTACATGATTTAAGATGTGCCATTGTTGTGTGAATTGTTAGCTTTCGGGTTTACTTTGAAAGTGTTTACACTATGTTTGGGGTTTCTTCATGTGTTGTGGGGTGCATGGTGTATGGATGACCCTTGGTTGTTCTGTGATGGGATGGATATACATGGTGGAATTGAATTGCTTGTTGGTTGCTAGACCTTGTTTGGATGCTTATGTGTAATTCTTCCTTGGAGCGTTGGAGTCCTAGACAATATTGGTGGCTTCTTCATGTAGCGTGCACATGGAGGTTGGTTGCTTGCTTGAGAGGATGCCTTGCTTTAGAGGAAGAGCATTGGGCATTGAACCTTAGATGGCATGGGCACCCTTGGACTACTTGCATATAGGCTTGTAGTTGACTGGAGGACACTTGGGTTGAGGGAGTGATGGACTTGGAGGATCACATGGATTTGGAGGAGCATTGGAGCTTTGGAGGCTTGTGGAGGAGGAGTGTTGGACACATCTCGGGAAGTGCTCATGCCTTGGATAATTTTCTTGTAGACATCTTCACTTGGAGATTTTTTTTTAATTTATTTTAATTAATTCGATGGAAGAAATTGTGGGAAACCCTCCGAGTACTTCCCCACATTTCGTGGATGGTAAATGGGGTAAACCATCGGCCCTAATTATGGGGCCTAAGACAGTGGGGACATAGAGTGAGGCCCAACAATATCAACCATACAACTGGTCGGGGACTAGACCCTGAATTTCGATAGTGAGGTTATGGAAGGGTTCCATACTTATCTTTAAAGGATGATGCCTAATCTAACTAACCTCATAACCATTAATAGAGAGTTGGAGATGTATAGGAACACTAGTGGAATTTTTGGCTTTGACATTGTTGTCTAAGAAAGGAAGACTTTAGTGCTATGTAAGCAATTTGAATTTGAATTATGGGTTTTATTTGAATTTTGTTGTTTTTATTTTCTTTTTGCTATTGGATTGAAAAGTAATTTGTCTTTTTCTTTTCTTACTTGCTATTGGGTTGAAATGTAGATTGTCTTTTTTTTCTTTTTCTTTTTGACTTGTAGATGTTTGGTGGAGAAATGATGGTGAAAAAGTACCTCTTTTACATAAATTTTCCATTTAGGTGCTTAGCCAAATTTGTAGTGCTTTAAGTTACAAGCGTAATTGTAGTGTATTTGAAAAAATACATACAAAGGAGCACAACTTGTTAGCAATTGTTTTTTTTGTATAATTTATGACCCTCTTTTCGTACGACCCTCAAGGATCATTAAATTTACTATGACCCTCTTACAGGTTAGATTCTCAACCCCTGATGGGTGAAGCAACTTAGAGACCCCCTGATGTGGAAACCATTTCCTTGGATAACATTGACACCATGTCTGAGTGGAGGGTAGAGATTGAGAGGCCTATTAAGGAGGGGAGGCACTTGAGTGGTTACAAGAGGAGCAAGATTAAGGGATAGAGAGGATGACCCACAACCTTTAGGGGGGGTGGGGGAGGAGGAGACTAACAATGAGGAGGTTGATTTGCTAGCCTCAACATCACCTTATACACAAATTTAGACATTGACCAATAGCCTTCCAACTTTGACCACGAGACCTTCTAGTAGAGTACAAGCCATTACCTTTGCCTGTAAAAGGGTTAGAGGGGATCAATAGCTAATTGTTGGATTGATTATTGTAAATGACTCATGATGACGAAATACTTCTATTATATATTTGATATGATTTTGTATTGTGTATTCAATTTTGAGTCTTGATTGGACAATTGTGAGGATTCAATATTGACAGTTAATGTTTGATGTATCATTTGGATCCTATGCATCTTATGTATCAGTGTTTTTTTCATATTTACGTGGCAATGTGATTATTTGATGTTGTCGTTAGTTTATATTTTAACAAAAATGGAAAAAAAGAATTTAAGCATTTTTTTTGTAGTCCAACATATGAAATATAATTTTTGAGATTAATTGCCTAGAGTAAGTCATTATGGATTTAAGCATTAGTGGGTTTTTGTAGTTCAACATATGAAATATAATTTTTGAGATTAAGTGGGTAGAGTAAGTCTTTATGGATTTAAGCATTAGTGGGTTTTTGCTGTTCAACATATGAAATATCATTTTTGAGATTAAGCACATAGAGTAAGTCATTAACACGTGACCCAAATCCCATGAGCATTAGTTAGAATGACTAATTTCCCATGAGCTTGAATAGTCCACGTAGCACTCACTGCATCAGGTGATTCTCATAGGGGTGAAGAAGTGGGATTGAAAATAGTGAAATGAATGGCATAGCATCAATCATCACCTTTGGGACTTTCACCCATTAACCAAGACTTTTTGGGAAGGTTACCTATCACAAGAATACACTAGCTCAAGCATGCTTAACCATGGAGTTTTCCCTAGAGTCAAGTCCACTCAGATTGTTACCCCATTTGCAAAACCTTAGAAAATATTGTGCCATATGAACTATTTATTTAGAGCTCCCTTTAATCTTTTATTTAAGCATTAGGAAGTATTCATAGTCCAACATATGAAACATCATTTTTGGGATTAGATTGATAGAGTAAGTCATTAACACATGACCTAGCGCTCATGAGCATTGATTAGAATGATGAATTCCTCACGAGCTTAAATAGTTCACTTAACACTCATTGCATTGGGGGATGCTCATAGGGGTGAATAAGTGGGATTGAAACTAGTGAAATGAATTGTATAGCTTCAATCATCACCTTTGAGACTTTCACCTGATAACTAGGACCTCCTAGGAAGATCACGCGTTGTAAGAATGCTTTGGCTCAAGCATGCTTAACCATGGAGTTTTTTCCCATAGTCAAGTCCACTAAGCTTGCTACCCCATTTACAAAACCTTAGCAAGAATTGCGCTTGATGAACTATCATTTACAACTACCTTGACTCTTTTATTTAAACATTAGGGGGTTTTCATAGTTCAACATATGCAATATAAGTTTTGGGATTAATTGTGTAGAGTAAGTCATGAACACATGACCCAAACCCCATGATTATTAGTTAGAATTATCGATTTCTCATTTGCTTGAATAGTCCACTTAAGATTCATTACATTGGGTGATGCTCACAAGGGTGTAGAAGTAGGATTGAAACAAGCGAAATGAATCGCATAGCTTCAATCATCACCTCTACAACTTTCACCCAATAACCGTGACTTCCTGGGAAGGTCATCCATCATAAGAATGCTCTGGTTCAAGCACACTTAATAATGGAGTTTTTCCTTGTAGTTAACTCCACTTAGATTGCTACCAAAACATTAGCAAGTGTTATGCCTTATGAAAAATTCATGTAGAGCTCCCTTGACTCTTTTATTTATTGACTTTTATTTTGTATTTTTTAATGCTTGTTGTGGATTGTAGAGTTTTGTTGGTTTTTTTGGCAATGTTTTTGATGTCTTGAGGTTAGGATCCTTGACGATTTTTTGCCAATTCCGATGTTTGCAACTTTGATGGGAACTTTGTAGTGGAGTTGCCAAAATGTAGCACAACTATTAGAGTGAAGTACCATGCTACGCACAATTGGCCCAACCACCACTGCAAGAGAGGAAGAGAGTGGAGTCACCCCTTGGTTCTTGAGAGCAATCGGTAATTGAAAGGATAAATGAAGAAAGAGGGCGAGCGACTAATTAAAATTTAGTTTTAATATTCTCTTAAGGATGGTAACTTTTATGGGTATTTTGATTAAGTGTCAAGGGATTCTATGACAATTAGAAATGCAATAGAAACTAGAAAGCAAAGGTTTACCTCCTAGTTGAACTGTGTGATCTAGTATAAATGAAAGAAATAAAATCAAATTAAAAGTGAGAGGAACAAAAGATGCTACTTGGGCATGGTAGGGATTCTATAGCGGTTGAAGATCTAATAAGAGATGAGCCTCTTGTCACACCCCAAAGTGCCAAATCCTCCTTGTGAAGTACCTAGATAATTGCCTCGAATGCAATGCAATATATATTATACAAGAAAACTAGATCTACCATGAAAATAATATAAGATATTACCAAGCAAAGGAAGATCAAGTATATTATTAGATGTGAGGTGCTCTCCTTACTGTTGGTGTGTTGGTTGACATCCTTGGAGAGAGCAGATCCAAGATACCTTAGGGAAAAACCCTAGATCCAAGCCAATCAAGGTATTGAGAGGAAGGAACTAATCTAAAAGAGAGAAACAATGAGGAGAAGCTTTTGTTGTAAGATGGGTGTTGGAGATAGTAAATCTAGGTAATTGAGGAGCTTGAGAGAAAGGTGAGTGGTTGAGTCAATGATTTCGCAGAGTTTTGATACTTTTGAGAAAATATTTGGAACCTAAACTAATACAAAAAAGGGCTATTTATAAACAAGGAAATTGCATAGCGAGGTCTAGGGTTTCAAAGTTTTATTTTCAGATTTAGGAGTTTGTGCAATAGATCTTAGAGATGGCAACAACGTGCCTCAGGTTTGAGGATAGATTGGATGGTGCCTTGAATTTCTTATCATGGAAGGTGAGGGTTACACTCTTACTAGAAGAGAATGATCTATGGGATATTATCAAGAACATTGTGACTCCACCTACAGATTCGTAGTAGTTGGTAGCTCACAACAAGAGGCAAGTGAAGGCCAAGTGAATGATCTTGGATGCCATAAAGGATCATTTGATCCCTCATGTATTTGAGAAGAAGGCAACAAAGGAAATGTTCGATGCCCTGGTTAGTCTCTACCAGAGTCAAAACATAAACAAGAAGATGGTATTGCAGAACAAACTCAGATCCATAGTGATGACTAGATCAAACACAGTCACCATTTACCTTATGAAGATCATATAGATTCGTGATCAACTTGCAGCAGTTGGGGAGAAGGTTGAAGATGTAGAGTCAGTGAACATGGCACTAAATGGATTCCCACCTTCATGGGAACCATTTGTCAAAGGTATCTGCGCTTGGGAAAACTTTCTCGACTTTGAGAGGCTTTGGGATGATTGCATCCAGGAGGAGACTTGGATGGAGTCAAAGGTTGACAAGGAGGATAGTGAAGAGAACCTAGTGCTATTTGGTCAGTCAAATAAGGGTGGAGGTAAAGGACCCAACAAGGGTAAGGGAAAGAGTGAGGAGTCAACCTCGCAGGCGGGAAAGTACTTGAGTAAAATCAAGTGCCTCGATTGTCATAAGTACGATCATTATGCATCATAGTGTCCAGATAAGAAGAAGGGTAAAGGGGAGCAACAAAAAAAGCAGGTAGCAGTGTCTGTAGAAACTCAGATGAACAAATATTCCCCCAAGTTTGAGAAGGATTTCTCGTTGGTATCTTGCCTTTCTTCCAACGCGATTTCGAGGAATGCGTGGTATGTGGATAGTGGGGCATCTCGACATATGACATCAATGCAACAATTATTTTCTAGTCTAAAGAAGCAAGACTTAGGAGTACATGTTGAGCTTGGTGATGATGCCAAGTACCCAGTAGCAGGAGTTGCTACTATTCCCTTCCAGCTCGAGCTAGGTAATTCTTTAGAGTTTGATGATGTCTTGTTTGTACCAGGTACCAATAAGAACTTGCTTTTAGTTTTGGTCGTGGAGGATAAGGGCTTTGCAATGGAGTTCAAGAACCAACAGGTCCTCACTAGAATGAAGGAATCTAACCCAGATACAACTTAGGTAATATGAGTTAGAGAAGGTAATTTGTACAGGTTGCAGGGTGAACCTGTTCGAGCCTTGGTGCATAACAGTGACAACTTGTGCGAGTTGTGGCACAAGAGGATGGAGCACTTGGATCACAGGGCGTTGCTTATTTTGAGGGAGATAGTCATAGGTCTTCCATAGTTCAGAGTTGAGCAACACGGTGTATGCGGAGGGTGCACGCTTGGCAAGCATGCCAAGGTTGCTTTCCCAAGCAACAAGCATAGGTTTAAGGAGATTCTAGACCTAGTGACAAAGGATGAGGAGCAAGAAGCTTCGAAGGTTGAGCTAGGATCATTAATGATTTCTAGAGCAGTACAATAGCTTTCAAGTGGAGAAGGGGAGATGGTAGCCCCTTGAACTTCTGTCAGGAGACCTCTATGGTTCAGTCA
The DNA here is from genome assembly GCA_000966675.3 of Picea glauca. NCBI lineage: Eukaryota > Viridiplantae > Streptophyta > Pinopsida > Pinales > Pinaceae > Picea > Picea glauca. The sequence goes on along the minus strand of JZKD02S1746728.1, from coordinate 189,592 downwards.
GACATCGAGGGATGCTCAGGAGCATTTTCAGACTCCTATGAGCACATTCAGAGAGAGCAAAACTCTGAAGAAGTTTCCAGACTATATGGCATTGATGAACAACATTCTAGATTCCAAGCTTTCTAGTTTTGAGGAGGTAGTAGTCCAACAGGTATGGCTTGATGCCATGGTAGAGGAGTACAGTTCCATCATGAAGAATGATGTTTTGGACATAGTGCCAAGATCAGAGGGGAAGTCAGTTGTGAGTTCCAAGTGGCTCTACAAGATCAAGCATGTTGTAGATGGTAGCATTGAGAAGTTCAAAGTGAGGTTTGTGTCGAGAGGGTTCCCAAGAGAGAGGGAGTGGACTACAAGGAGACTTTTGCTCTGGTTGCCATGTACACAGAGTAGCCTCGAGGCTTTGAAGTAAGTGGGAAGGAGTCCCATGTTTGTTTTGCAGAGAACACATTGAGTTAATTCATAGTGGAGCCAAAGAGGAGCATTGGGTAGAAGGAAAATATGTGCTTAGGTATTTGAGGGTCACAGTGGAGTACAGTCTGAGATATCTTGGAGATGATGAAGTGAAGTTGCAGGTGTATACAGACTCAACTTGGGTAGGCAGTGCATCAGATAGGAAGAGCACCTTAGGGTGCTTCTTTAGCTTGGGATCAATGACGATATCATGGTTCAACATAAAGCAGACTTTCGTGGCACTTAGCTCAGTAGAGAGCAGAGATCACTTCATATGAGACAAGATTTAAATGGGAGCAATGAAGCCCCAATATATTCCGACGGATCACCAAGTAGTTGATATTTTGACCAAATCCTTGACATGAGGAAGTTTGAGACATTCAGAGACAAACTTGGATTGGTGCAAATTCCTTCCTCATTAAGATTTTTTTCAGAGGAACAAGATAGGAACTTCTGCACATGTTCTATGTGAACGTGTGAGAAGTAGTTCAAGATATTTTCAAAAAGTCATTTTCGAAAAGTAAATTCTATTTTGTAATTCACTTTAGTTAAAAAGTGAAAGTCTTATTTTTAACAGTTGAGTCTAAAAAATGTATTTCATGCATGCATTACATAGACTAGGAGTAATCTTAGAAATAGATTAGGGTTTTGGTCTCAACTAAAACTATAAAGACATGTCAAGATAGAGAGTTCACACACGAGAGAACACTTGAGCAGTTGAGTAGGTTGAGCAACAGAGAGGGAGAGGGAGCAGGTAGCCGGGAAAGAGTCGTTTCCATTAGTATGTAGTCTGGTGCAGGTCTGTACAATGTACGCAAGAGTTATGTACAATCATACGGACAATATCGTACCGATGTGTGTATAGTCTGTATAGACAAGCCGTACAACCATACAACAAGCCGTACTCTCCTAGCAGGTTGTTCCACTTAGTTTGAGGTGTTTTTTGGTATCTGTGCAATGCTTTCTTTTGGGCAGCTTGTAGAGGTTTCCTTGTAAGTTTTTTGAAGGAATGAAAAACGTGTTTTCAAGGAGCATAGTTACCAGATTCGCCTTAGATCCCCCCGTACCCGCACCGGATTCTTCTTGAATCAGAATCTCGGATTCATATCAGATTCTTTGATTTTTTTATGTTTTTGGGATCAGATCTGTTTCCTAAAATTGGATCCATTTCCGGTGACATAATTGAGGCATATTTCATATTTAATTCAAATTTCAGCAAATTTATAGCTATAGCTAGTGATTTAGGAAAAAAAATATTAAAAAAACATAAATATATATATATAAATTAGGGTTAGGGTTCCAATTCCCTGATTCCTAATTTTTGGACGAGCACCACACCTGCACCAGATTCTTTTTCCGATTCCGATCGCACCCACGATTCGTGTAACCTTGTGAAGGAGTAATTACCTGTGTTGTGTGAAATTAATTTTTATGCTTCCACTATTCAATTTTCAGCTATTGTGTGTTAATGCTATGGTCTGAAATTTATTTCTGCAATAATTAAATTCAACAATCTACTTGTTTGATTGAGATCATAAGGACTTCAGTCACCTAAGGCTGGGAATTTTCACAGGAAGGACCGCCAACACTTGTAATTTGTCACGATAAGATGGGAGGCCTCATGTCATCCTTGGGCATTGAGTGCATGGAAGCATTAAATGCAATTTTCATACACTAAAGTGTATTCATGAAGCAACAAGATTGAAGATCCCAATTTCATAACGTCCATGACAAGTGCATTTCAAAATTCAATGTAATATAAATAGTTATTATATTAAGTTACAACATCAAAATAGCATGATAGGATTCATTTTTTGACTTGTGTTTGCACTACGAGGATTGCTCTACATTTGTTGACCTTTTTGACCTCTTTTTTGTCTATTCAACTTTTGTTTGTTTTCTTTTTTCCTTTTTCTTCCCTTTTTAGCCAGTGTCAATATATAAACAAAACAACAAAAAATGTCATTTTAGGTTGTTTTCTCCATATTATTTTCCGAGCTTTGGTGAATCCGAGTTGGATTATGACTTTTTTGGCCTCGCTAAGTCATTCGCTGAGTCAAGTTTGTCAACATTGATTTTGATTAAAATTTGTGTATAAAACTAAAAATTGATGACATTATCGTCTTGGTTCTTTTTTGTGGATGACATAATAAGTGGCATAGATCCATCTTAACCCTGGATCTATTAAGCATTGGGAGGGATAAAAAACCCAAGTGCAAACCTCTTGGACCCTTAAAAGATCCATGGTTAAGATGGATCTATGCTAGTTTTATTTAGTTAATGTATTTTGAATCAGATCTTTCTTTTCTTTTTGGACATTACATGTTGGATGTCAAATTTTTATCATTTTATTTTATTAGTGTTATCAAGGTACGTTGTATGTGCATACATAGAGATCTCATCCATCCAAGGCTGTAAGAGAACCTTGCTCCTTTGGGTGCAATGACAGGTAGTTATACGGTATACCAGTCTAATTAATGAAGTAAAGTCTAGCCTCCTTTGACATGACAAAATTGGGTCCTCTTTTAGTAATTGAAGTCAAACTAGAGATGAATAAAATGTTTCACAGGGCAAGTATGCTTCCTTTGCTACTTGAAAAGTTCAAAATGGAAGACTGTAATCCTTGCAAAACTCCTATGGAACTTGGTTTGAAACTTTCTGCTTGATGATAAATTGGAGGTTGTGGATGAAATATTGTAACCTGTTGGTGGCCTAATATACTTGGCAACTACCAGAGCTGACATCATCTATGCAGTTGGTATTTTGTCCAGGTTTCTGCACTCACCTAAGATGTTGGACAAGAGAGTCCTAACATATATCAAACTCACCTAAGATGTTGGACAAGAGAGTCCTAATATATATCAAAGGAATGATAAACTTTGGAATCTTATACAAGAAAAATGAAGACTTCAAATTAAGTGGCTATATAGATGTTGACTGGCTTGGATCAATGGGTGACATGAAATCCACATCTAGATAGGCCTTTAATCATGGGTCAAGAATGGTATGGTATGTTTGTTCGACAACCCATGTATTCCAACAGAGGACGAACACCTTCAGTAACCACTCACACAATTAGATCAAAGATCAACACACCAATATTTTGACGTGGTAAAACCCCTATGGGGAAACATCCACGGCCCCAACCAACGCGACCACTTGGAGCAGTTTATTAATGCAAAAGAAAAAGATTACAGAGAGATTTTACAAGAGAGTTTCTTACAACCGATCATCGGCAAATGACCCTCCATTCTCTTTAAATAGAGATCATGGACCAATCGGGTGTTAAGCCATGAATCAATGTAGCCGTTAAGATCGAGGAGAATATGAACCATCGGATCACACTACGTCGGGAACATATCGCGACTGTTGGATTTCCTAACTACAAATGCATACTAAAGAAACACACTAAGAAACACACTTTTACCTAATGACACATTAGACCAAGTAGATCTTAACTAACTCCGAAGTTTCTAAATATCCTAACATCCCCCCTTAAGAACAACTTGGGATAAGATTGAAGGATTTACAATAGTGACACAATAGGAGAAGGAAGGAGGCATTAGAGCCTATCCCCCCTTAATGACAACTTCCTGAATGCCTAACATAGATTGAAGTTTGGAAAACTTCGCTTAAGAGACTTTGTGAAAATGTCTGCAACTTGATCTTCTGTAGGGAAAAAGAGCACTTCAATAACTTGATCATGAATGAGCTTTCTGATGAAGTGCATGTGTAGCTTGATGTGTTTGCTGCGTTGATGTTGAACTAGGTCTTTGGCGAGCTTGATGGCACTTTGAGTGTCACACCAAAGGTTGGTCGGATGTTGCTGCTGGAATCCAAACTCTGAAAGGGTTTGTCGAAGCCACAAGGCTTCCTGACTTGCATTTACCGTTGCTCGATACTATGCTTCTGTTGAAGAAAGTGCAATAGCCCGTTGTTTCTTATAGGGCCAAGTGATAGGTCCTGAACCAAGGCTGGAAACATATCTTGTAGTAGACTTTCGATCATCAAGGTCGTCATCCCAATCTGAATTAGTGAAATAAACCAATAAAGGAGTCCCCCCTGAACTGTAATGTATCCCGAACTGAACTGTACCACGGGCATACCGAAGTATCCTTTTAGCTGCTTTTCGATGGCTTTCATGGGGTGTTTGCATATATCGGGCAACAAGACCAACAACAAACGAAAGATCAGGATGAGTATGAGTCAAGTATAAGAGGCTACCAACTAACTGACGATACAAAGTGGCATCAACTTCGGGAGAAGTACATGTGGCAACAAACTTGACTCCAGACTAGAAGGGAGAAGGGGTTGATTTACAATCTTCCATGTGGAAGCGACGAAGAAGGTCACACGCATACTTAGATTGGGAAAGAAAAATTCCTTCATTGGTTTGCAAAACTTGGAGGCCAAAGAAATAGTGCAAAAAGCCTAAGTTTGTCATTTCAAATTTCTTCTTAAGGTTAGTTTTCGCATGGTTTAAAAGTTTTGAGTCACTACCAGTAAAGATAAGGTCATCAACATAAAGGACAAGGATTATGAGATGGCGTCCTACTTTCTTGGTATAGACATTAGGATTAGAATGGCGTTTAGAAAATCCGGTGTCAATAAGAAAGCTGTCCATTTTGACATACCGAGCTCTGGGAGCTTGCTTAAGACCATAAAGAGATTTCTCAAGGAGACAAACAAGGCTAGATTTATTTTGGACATAGCTAGGAGGTTGTTCCATGTAGATTTCTTCTTGCAAATCCCCATGCAAGAAGGTAGATTTAACATCCATATGATGGACCTCCCATTTATGTGAGGCAGCAAGGGTAAGAACAAGGCAGATGGAATTCATTTTGGCTATAAGGGCAAAGGTTTCATTATAGTCAATTCCTTCAAATTGGGAAAATCCTTTGGCAACTAACCGAGCCTTGTGCCTTTCAACACTTCCATCTGATGCATACTTAGTTCTGTAGACCCATTAACATCTGACAAGCTTTCTTCCTTTTGGAAGAGGTACAAGATCCCAAGTATCGTTTTCCATTAAAGAACGATACTTTTCATTCATTGCTGTATCCCAATTAGGATGACCTGAAGCTTCTGCAAATGTTTCTGGATCATGAGTCTCTGAAACTTGAACCAAAAGAGAAGAGGCTCGCTAGAATTGTGAATGTGTCCAATGCTGATATGAAGGATCACCGACAAGATCACCAACTGCTTCTCGTGTTGAACGGAGCCATCTAGGAAGCGATTGTTATGAACATAAAATATACATAAATAGATATTCATAACATAATTATAGTTAATAAATAATAATTATTAATAATGAAAGGTCATGTCTCAAAAGACATGACTATTGGTAAAGGGCACCCCTGCGTGGGTATATAAGCAAGCCCTCATTCTCAATTGTAATTATCTCATATATTATCTTATTATTCATTTATTGTTTACAGTCCTATATGGATAACTTTGTTATATTCCAAGTATTTTGGATTATTCTTGTGTGAGCGAACTTTGTTCGTCTCAGCGATGGTGCTGGTTCAAGTTCAATGGACTCATCTGGAGGAAGGTGAGTAGGCGGAGGTGGATTTTCATCCTCACTGTCAACATCTGAAGAAGAAACTAGAATAGGAATAGAAGAAGGCACAAACGTCGAAGATGGCTCGCAGGCCGAAGAAGACACAATTGTCGAATTAGGTTCACAGACCAAGAGATTTTAATCAAATTTAACATTTCTTCTAATAATAATTTCATTACAATGTGGTTGAAAAAGTCTGTAACCTTTGACATCTTCAGAATAACCAACAAAAATACACTTCTCACTTTTAGGCTGCAATGCTTTCCTTTTCTCATCAGGAATGTGAGCCCATGCTATATTGCCAAATACACAGAAGTGACTTACATCAAGTTTAATTTTAGTCCATGCTTCTTTCGGTGTTATATTTTTAAGAGCCTTTGTGGGAGTGCGATTTACTATGTAATTTTCACAGTTGATGGTTTCCGCCCAATACTTTAGACTTAATCCCTTAGATTGGATCATACAATTAGCCATTTCTTTTAATGCGTGGTTCTTTCTCTCAACAACACCATTTTGCTGTGGTGTATATGGAACAATGTGTTGCATTTGGATGCCCTGTGTAGTGCAGTAACTTGTAAAATTATTGTTCACATATTCGCCTCCATTATTTGTTCATAACCTTTGAATTTGATGTCCAGATTGCTTTTCTACAAGGGCCTTGTAGGCCAGAAACTTGTCAAAATCTTCACTCTTAAGTTTTAAGAAGCAAACCCAAGTACGTTTGGAAAAGTCATCAATGAAAGTTAAGAAATACTTGCACCCAGAGAATGAGAAGAAAGTGGACCACACAAGTGACTGTGAACAAGCTGCAAAGGGCCCGAAGCGTGCCAAGAGGCACGTTTGTCAAAACTGTCCTGATGATGTTTGTCGAGAACACAATCGGCACAAACACCATCTCTGCTTGAAACAATAGGAAGACCAATCGTCATCTGTTGATTACATAGTTGCTGCAATGAGCGATAGTTTAGATGACCAAACCACTCATGCCAAAGTTTGCTCAAGTCATCGCTATGAGCAACAAAAACTGATGGAAAAGATGATGACCCAAAGTTGTCAAACTTG
>JZKD02S1746728.1:167504-180165 GCA_000966675.3 Picea glauca | reverse complement strand
GTGACATATTTCACTTTTGACTTAAATCTCCTAAGTCAAAGTGAAATTAGAATCATAAAGTAAAGTACAAGGGTAATAGTCTCCCCCTTTGTGCTTAGAGATTCATAAGCACATGTGAACCACTTTCCAAGGTACCCAAATCCCAACACTTTTTCCTTTCCCAAGGTAATCCGGTACAATCCTTTGCTTCTTAATAAATCCTCCATATGGGATTTCCATTGGAAGTAGTTGGTGCTGGTAAACAAAAGTTCACTGGAAGAAGCCACATTAAATATGCAGATAATATGGATTTAAAAACTGAAACTGATGATCTGGATGGAAAGATCTCGAAAAATTAGGCGGTTTTAAACAAACGACACTGAAAACAGAATTCAGATGTGAAAGTTATGCCCTTTTAAAAAAAAACATAAACGGTAACCAAAGAGCCACATGTCAAGTAGAAGTTGGTCCACGTGGTGATACCCCTCCAAATAACCTCACTTTTACAAATAAGTTGCTTTATGAAGTGACCCACTTTTATAAAAAGAAGCGAGGATCACTTTTACAATGAAGTTACTTTATAAAAGAAAGTTGCACGCAAAATAAATAACTTTAAAATAAAATATTAAAGTTACTTATAGTGATTCATTTTTATACTTGAAGTGAAGTACAGTTTATAATGGATGCATGAACTTTTTCAAAAAAATAACAAAAAAGAGACTTGAACTCAAGACTTCTTACTTTTAATAAGACAACTTTTAACCAAGTGAGCTAGCAAAACATATTGTATTGTTTAGAAGGAGGATTGGGGGTGTAGTGGAAGACGACCTTGGAGAGTGTGCTCATAAAAAACTCTTCACACAATAATTTTTTTTTGCTTCTCGATGACAACGAGGGTTAGATTTCAGTTAGCTTACCCGGAAAATGCACCTTTTCCTATTTGTTTCTGATTTGCCGAGATCGCACAGGGCACAGGGAAAAGAACATACACAGATCTAAAAGAGTAGCAACCCATAAACAAACAATATAAGACCGAAATAAAACCGAAATAATACTCTGCAAAAATTTAAAAAGAGCGTATTCAGGCTTTATACCTCCGGATCTGACTGAAATGGCCGTATCTTGGGCAAATGAAAACCTTTTCGAGTGAAAAGAAAAACGTTCTTGCTTGAAACGAGTGCTCCGGACGTAATGGAGCAGTCCTCTTAGCCCATAAATGTACGGAAATGGTAGAAACCAGAGATGAGACAACTTGGCTTCACGATCTCGATCTACAATGGCAATGGGTCTTCAAACATGCTTTGATACCATGTTCAACAACACATGTATTCCAACAAAGGACGAATACCTTCATTAACCACTCACACAACCAAATCAAAGATCAACACACCGATATTTTGACGTGGTAAAACCTCTACAAGGAAACATCCACGGCCCCAACCAACGCGGCCACTTGGGGCAGTTTATTGATGCAAAATAAAAAGATTACAGAGAGATTTTACAAAAGAGTTTCTCACAATCGATCATCGACAAATGACCTTCGATGCTCTTTAAATAGAGATCATGGACCAATCGGGTGTTAAACCACGGATCAATGTAGCCGTTAAGATCGAGGAGAATATGAACCGTTGGATCACTCTATGTCGGGAACATATCATGACCGTTGGATTTCCTAACTACAAATGCATACTAATGCATACTAAAGAAACACACTTTTACCTAACGACACTTTAGACCAAGTAGATCTTAACTAACTTCTAAGTGTCTAAGTATCCTAACAATGTTGGATGGGTAAAACTAAAAAGTAGTCAGCGATTGCCTTTTCATCAATGGAAGCGGGGTATAAGTGGCAGTTATAGCAACATGCGGAGTAGGTTGGCTTCGTTGGTTACTAAGTGACATGATTTTTTGTCAATTTTGATCAACATAGATGAAATGTGGTAATCGAAGAGCTATTAAATTGTGAAAGAATCCAATCTTTCCTGCCTGAACCAAACACATAGAGGTCCATCTTCATTGCATTACAGAACAAATTCAAATTAAAGAAATTGAATTAGTCTACTGTACAACAGAAGACCAAACTGCACACATCTTTACAAAAGTTCTCAGCAGGGAGAAATTTGTAAAACCTAGAGAACTTCTGGACGTAATTGAAAATAAACATTAAATTGTGAAAGAATCCAATATTTCATGCCCAAACCAAACATATAGAGGTCCATCTTCATTGCATCACAGAACAAATTCAAATTAAAGAAATTGAATTAGTCTACTGCGCAACAGAAGACCAAACTACACACATCTTTACAAAAGTTATCAGCAGGGAGAAACTGTAAAATTTAGAGAGATTTTGTATGTAATTGAAAATAAACATTAGAGAGGTGTGTTAGGTGTTAATGTTTAGTTTAGCATTAATGTTATGCTATACTTAAAAGTTAATGGGTGTGGGGTCTAGCAGCAAGTTGTGAGGTGATCAAACTTGTAATAATGTAATAATGCTGGGACCTGGGTTCAACCTCCTCCCCCAAGTGGGTGTGGATGAGGCCAGGTGCAAGTCCTTGGTGAATTTGATAGCATAGAAACAGCCGTCATAGCATGATTACTTAGCCAAAGGATAGATGTAAGTTTTAATAAGTAGCATTTCCAAGGAAAAAGATAACAATAGTTATACTTAGCCTAGTGTTACATAATAATCAATCACCCTGGGGCCTCCTGTTATGTGTGAGGCCATAACGGAATACATCTTTGACTCATGTTTCTATATAATAACCTTACATGATCAATACTGTCATCAAGTATTGTTTGTGTGTCCAGATTATTTGCTCTGCTCTGTTATGTCCATGCATACCAGCAGCCATGCATAAGCATCAATAAAGACTCTTTACAGTTTATATAAAAGTTGACCTACCCAGGTTTTTAATTCCTGGGTTACCTTGTTAATCAATCAGCATTCATGGATTATTCCAGAAAATCACCCTTTTAGAGATGCACAGACATATGCATGGTAGTGTAATCCTTGTATTGCATAGATTAGAACAATACACAAGTTTCTGCCCCTAGGCACCTACATGTAATGTGTCTTAATGGCTCGTTTAACCTCTCAAAACTACTCCCAGGGTTGTCTCTTCCCCTATACAATCCTGTATTAACATGTGTCTGTGCCTTTTCAGCTTTAATGATACAATAATAATACAATTACCCTTGATCATGTGTAATTTTGGCTATTTTCCTGTACACTAGACTTATTTGATTAATTCTTCTTGTCACACACTATTCACCTGGTCAGTTTGAGCAGGCACAAAAGTTGCGGGAAAATAAATCCTTCTAACATCTTCTGCGGCATGATATATTCAAGTCCCCTTACTAGAAGATCTGCAGTTGCTGGATCCAAAAAAAAACTCTGAACTATTACTTTGCCAAATATTACCGTGCATTCTATTTCTTGTTTAAAACTTTTTGACGTCTCAATAGTATTTGGACTTCATATAATCTCCCCCAAAAGTCTCTAGTGATGCAGTTTTTCCTCCCCCAGATGAAGTGTGTTTTCATTGGAAAGAAAACTGTCTGGTGGTAAAGGTAGGTTGTTTGAGTTTCCCTTATGATCCTTCACGAAGGATAGAATGTTTTTTTTGAGCAAAAGAACTACCTCATAGTTGTAAAATTCACCTGTACACATTTTTCCAGCAGCATTCTTTTGGTAATGCCATTTCCTTGTCCTGTGCTTACCTGTATTTATATCATATTTTGGTCCTTTTCATGTTTCCAAGCCTTCTTTGTGCCTTGGTGATATCTCTTTTGGCTTTCCCAACCTTGACAATTGTCTCTTCTGGCTCCTTCACATTATTGATTACTTGACATCCAACAACTCCTAATTTGTATACCATATTCTTCAAGCACTTTGGAAATCTTATCTCACCATTTTCTAATAAATTCTTTTTATGCTATGTCTATGGATTCTACTCTCTTATGAATGTTTTGCGGACTTGTTAACCCCCAAATTTGCTCTTGTGCAAACAGGACGGTTTAGAGCCAACCTACTCCGTCAGGCTGGTGTTCAGAGTTTGATTCCAGAGACAGTTTTGTTTGAACTTTGAGCCAGTGTTGGTTCCAATTGAGTTCAGGTATAGGATTAGTTTAGTGTTGTGTTCCTGATTCAGAGACATATATTTCACAGGTTTTCGTCAGATTGGAGAGAGTTACTATTTTTAGCTGTACTCCTACATTTTAAGAGATAGGGTTTCGAGGCATGCATGTCAGAGATGAAGATATATTTGGGATCATTGTGAGATTTTGAGTCAGATGAGCCCCTTTTGGACGACTTGCAGGACATTTCTATTTTTAGCATGGTTTGCATGTCGATTTTGATCGCATATTTGGACTCCCCACTGAAAATAGAGTCTGATGAGTATAATTTTGTGGGCATGTGGAGGATTTTCTATTTTTAGTAGTGCCTATTTTTAGGCATGCTATATTTGGCAGGGTTCCCCTAGCAGTTCTGGACATTTTTCTAATTTTCGAGGAAACTACTATTTATAACATGTCTATTTATAGCAGGTCTATTTCTGGCCCAGGGTGTGACACGTGGCAGCTTATGGGAGTGATAAATGGCAGGACTAGGGTGCATGCATGAGACTGAGGTGATGTGGCAGGCATTTGAGTTAACTAGGGTGATTGAGGCACATGCATGAGTGGTGTAGTTTACGAGGTACACAATTTGAGTCAATTAGGGTGCATGGCATCTCCACTTCACTTAGGTGGCACATGCATGGACTTAGGAGCTAGTTGGCGCATGGTGAATATTATGAGGTTTGCATTCATGAATTAACTGGATGCATGCGAGTGACTTGGCTTGAGTGAAACTCAAAGCGCATGGACACCACTCAACTTAGACGAGGCACATGGATTTTTCACTCCACACTTCACTCAAAGTAGCTCATTTGGATGCAAGCGTTCAAACACTTCTCTACATGCATAAGGATCTTCACTCTTACTCACTAATGCACATGAGTTAGGAGAGAACCCTTGCATGCTAATTTGCATTAGAGGAAAGTGGTCATTAAAAGGAGGTTGCTTCAGGGTTAGAGGTCGGATCTTTTTTTAGTAGTAGTATACTCTCTCACGTTTCTCTCCTTTCTCTCTTCTAGCTTCTACATTCTTGTGCAGGAAACATCATTGTACCGGTTTTGTATGTCTCTTTGGCGCATTCATCCTTTTGGTTCATGCAGAATTAAAGCTTTGTTATGCTCGTATCCGGCTCTAAGGTTTGTTGGTATCTTGATGTGTTTTAGTGCAATGTTTTTAGAAGTTTTCAGCCTTTTATTTGGGTAAAATCTACCAGTTATTAGCACTTTCTATCCCTTTCTTTCCATTTCTTTTGAAGTTGACGTTGAAGGGAATTCCACGAACATTTATAAAATCAAATATTGTAACCCCTTTGGCTGTTTATCTGCAGACCAAAGATTTTTTCTTGCTGCTTTTCTATTATGTTTTATTGCAGATTTACAGGTTACGGGCAGTGCAGGAAGAGTTTAGGGACACCCCTTTGAGGTTGGCAAGTACCAGCCCGGACGGAGAGGAGTTTCTTCTAGTGACAGATCGGGCAGTTTCTTCTAAAAGTTACACTAATTTCTGCCACAGACCAACAAAGTTATTCATATTTACATAACAGGAATTTGTGCTAACAGGACTGCAGTAAGATCATGTTTTTGGTTTTTTCTCTCCATTTGCTTCTCTAACATGTCCATGGGAAATGTTGGAAAAGGAGCTTGATTCACCTTAGCCCGTTGTTCCAGTGCACTGACCAGTCCCTTGACCACCTGTCAGGCTTTTTGCCACCATTGTGGGTCTCCATGAACACTCCTGATGGAGCACTGTATAGAGTCCAATCCCATTTCATGATTCTTTTGTTCAGCATCAGGTTTCATTTATTCATCAATCACAGCTGCTGCCACTTTTTCTTTCCATTCTCTTATTTCCATACCTTGAGGTTCCAATGATCGCTATAGGAGTATTATTCCTGGTGACGTTTGGCTTGGTATGCCCACCATTATCACATTATTTGTACTTGTGCAAAGCCCTCCACAACATCCAAATCTTGTGTAACTATGGAAAATCTACCATTGTCACCTAAGTAGAGACTTCCCTCCTTTTGGTGATGGAAGAGGTCTACCACAAGGGAGGCTTCCCTGGTGACCTCAAGGGATCAAATAGGAAGAATCAGCCAAGCCTACAACCCCCTATCTTGGCCAACTGTTAGTTAGGTCTAGGTCCAAGAGAGGGATAAAAGATAACAAGATAATTGTTGTACCTGTACGAGACAATAAACAACTTGTAGCATATATAGACAATTATCGAGTTATAGAATGCAAAAATAGCCCTTTAGAGTCTAGATACTAGACAAGCAAGAATTGCTATGGCTGTTGCAAATTACAGCAGTAAACAAGTTATATAACAACAATTAATAGATTGCAACAACAACAATAAATAGTGCTCAGAAATGTAGCAATTCACAATGAAAAGTAAGCATTCAACAAGTAGATTATTATCCAATTACTAGAAGTGATTTCTGAACAAGTTAAGCCACTTTTAAATGGGTGTATGCAGCAATTTAATGTAGTTTTCAGTGTCTGTAGCAAATTTTTGTAACAGTAGCAATAAATATTATTAGTTTGCTAGAGTTAGGATTAGCAATGTTAGTAGGATGTTTGAGAGAATGAGAAAAGTGATTTTAACAACTAATTTCACCACAAGAACACTCTTAGATTAGTGCCATTGTCCTCTAAAGCCTATGGAGTCTCTAATGCACTTGAAGATTGATCTAGATGAATCAAGAAAAGCAAAGTCTAAACCCTAAGGTCAAGCACATTTGGGCCTTAGGTTCTGGACTTTAAGGAAGAAGGTGTACCTAGGTTGCAGGCACTTTTGGGCCCTAGGTGTTGTTTTCCCTTCTTCTAGCTTCACTTAGGTTAAGGATCAAAGTCTAGGGTTAAAACCCTAAAGTGCAAGCACTTTTGGGCCTTAGGCTTTTAACCCTAGCAAGGATGCTTCACAAACTTGGACAAATAAAACTTTGTGAGGAAGACAAGCACTTATGTCTTCCTCTTAGGGTTTTGACAAAACAAAGATACTTGCAAGACAACATTTAACATTAGCAATGCAACATAAGATTGCAGAAAATTACTTACTTCCTCCAAGAATCAAGAGCATCAAATCCTAATTGCAGAAATTATCCATCCAAATGAGCAAGCCATCCACAAAAAACCTTCCTTCAAGCATAGCGCATAAGAGAAAAGAGTCAAAGATGGATGAAATAGCGAAAATTTCAGAAGTGCTCCCCACACAAGTGTGAGGGAAAGTAATCATTAAAATGAATTGTCACGCTAGCCTTCTTATATGAGGCCAAACACAGCGCTTTGTCCACAGAACAAGTCAAATGACAAATAGAAGTGGGGCCGACCCTTCAAGTAACCTCTACAAAATGAATAAATGCAAATAAGACATCATAAATGCCACACGTGTGGTGACATCAAGCCTCCAAAGGCTAGGAGAGGGCCTTCCAAGGTCACGTGGCAACATCTCAAGGTGAAAGGATGGCAAAGGGTGCATCTCGTTGTCCAAAGCCATGCTCTATCATTAATGGTGCACCAAGTGTCATCAAACCCTGTCATCATAAAAACCTAGAAGATGACGTCATCATCAGAAAGAGGCCAACGTCAAGGGTCTAGGGCACTGCGTCAAAGGTGGGGGAGGATGCATCCCGTCTTTGCATGGTGTCTGGTTGTTAGCTGCTGCAACATCCTCCATCCATTAAGTAATAAACCCTGGGGGTACTTTGCCCAACATGTGGGATTTCAGCCCATCTATGTGCCATCATGACCAAATTTGCTAAAACCAAGCCCATCTGTCCATCGTCCAAGGTTTTGAGGATGTGAGAGCTCATGTTGGAAGGTGGTAAGTCACTGGATGACTCACTGCTCTGAATCACACGTGCCAAAGTCTTGCAATAAGGGCACAATGTCCTGGGTGGAAGCCAAGGACGTCCCTTAAAACCATGTCAGGGCCATTCAAAACAAAGAATAATATAAGGCAAGGTAAGCCAATGTTCATAAGAGATATTAGTCCTTGAATCATGCAAAGTAAGCTGTTACTTAAGATATTAGCCATGTAAACAAGTCACCTCAGTATCCTCTTCAAGCATCACATTGGCCTAGGACCTCATGTGAGTTGGCAAGTTTGAATATGGGAGGGCCTTCATCCAACCCTATTAGGTGTGCCAACCAAGACATGAAATAAAAGACCCAGGTAGAGGGATAGGTCCCGAGGGAAACAATGAAAGAAAGAAACACTTCAAGAGTAAGTGTGGTAGTGGTATGAATTTGGGCTTACTTCATGGCTTATGGTGTCATTAAATCCATTTCTATGAGCGCCTTTGTAGAGGGAGCACTTGTTGCTTGAGATACCCCTTCCTCGGTACTTTTTGCATTCTGAACCCCTTGATTGCCTTTTGATACCCATTCTTTATTTAGCAAGTCCCCTTTACAGGTTTCAAGCTTTGTTCTTTCATTTTTTACTGGGCTATAGTCCTGTTATGATTGTACCTTCAATCGAGACAAGGAGTGATTACCATTAGAGGGGGTAGAGCTCAAGCTGGCCTGTGGATTTTATAGGTGGCCTTTATCATTTTTTTACATTGCATATACATATATAGCAATTGCATCAACCTCTGGGCCTTCAACCCCTTCTTCTCATGAGAGAATGGATCATGACCCATTATCGAAGTTTAGTGCACTATGATAGTCTCCAGGATGGAAAGTGTTAAGTATGGTGGGGAACGAAATGTTACCCTTGTGAGGCCCCCCTAGTAGTACCCCTTTTCCTTGGGCGGTGACAACACGAGACTAGGGCACAAAAGCTGACCACCAAGGTGAAACAATACAACAAACACAACTTCCCAAGCCAGTGATCCATTATCCAACTTCAACCAAGGATCCTCATCCACATGCCCAACAAATTAAGCACAACACTTCGTATGAAAGAATGACTAACATACTGTTAGAAAGAATAGGTGTGCTTGTTTAACCATAGACAATATAACAATATTGTCACCCAAACATAGGTCGAAGCCACCCCCGAGCACCTTAACCTTGACAGAGAATAATTCCAGAAGCAAACCCTAGGCCTAATAGCCAATCAATGTAGCGTACCTCTCTCCAAAGCTAGCACACAAGGAAAAAAGTCCAAACCATAACCAATAGAAGTCCAAGCCTAAACCAAGAATACAAGTTGCAGTAGCTGGCGTTGCAACTACTCTCCAAACATGCACACTTACCCAGTTTCTGCAGTGTGCACTCTTACATTTCTGTAGTTGCGAGCTGTGTGTATCAAATGAGAACTGGCGTCCTGTATTTATATTGCTTCTCCTTGGTTGTCTAGGCCGATTTCTCATGTTGGAGGCTAAAAAACTCAATATTAAGTATTTCCTTTAGCCGACTTGTCTTCTAGGGTTATGTCCAATGCTTTAGGGTTTCTTCTTACTTCCCAGAATATTCTATTCTTGTTAGGGTTACACGTGGAGGTTAATACCTCCCGCAACTACCATAATATCAACACTCCCTCCTTAGCTAGGGAGGTATTGAAGGCAATGGTCTTGAGCACAAACATACCATTCAACTGGTAACATCATCATAGCCATACAGGCTATCTCATGATTAGATCACGAGCACCATTATCACTATCAATATCATCTGATAGCATCAACTGCATCATCTCTTGAAGCCATACTCCATCTGAGTAATCAAGCATGATGCTAAATAAGTCACTCACTTCACAGAGTGATACAAGAACCATTCTTCTAATTCAGACATATGTCCTAGAAGAATAACTGTTCCAACAGATGCTAGAAGCCACACCATGGGCTACAAGGACTATTCTTCTAATCCGGACATATGTCCTAGAAGAATAATTGTCCTGGACTATTTTCCACCTGGAGAATGTTTATCCACCAACACATTGACTATCCATCTAGATGATAATCATTTTCAACACTATTGATAGTCTACATGGCAATCAGAACAATGTCATTCAATAGAACACAACTGTGTCTATCCATAGTAGTACACACCTACTATCCAGTGGTACACAACCACACCAAGTAGCACACGACTACTTAATCAATGACACATAGTCACAACCAGTGGAACACATCCAACACAGTAGCATACATCTATTGTCCAGAGACATACAGTCTCCATAGTAATCATATCATTTGATATCAACCTGGATAAAAACAATATCATGATATAAACTGAGTCATTTGGGCCATTCTTCCACTCACATCTGTGAGATCTGGAAGAGCATCCGCCCTCAGAATGTAAAACATCAGCCATGGGCTATCTGGACTATTCTTCTCAAGCACAGAAGAATAACTGTCCTTGATTTCTGAGCCCGGACCATTCACCTAACTGGGCCATTCCTCCGGTACTAATCATAGTGCAACCTGGAGAGAATGAGTCTGCCCTAGGGAATGCCTGTCCCTGATTGCTGAACTTGGACCATTCATCTAACTGGGCCATTCCTTCGACACTAAACATAGTGCAACATGGAGAGAATGAGTCTACCCTAGGGAATGACTGTTTGGACCATTTCCTAATGGAAATGACTGTCCTGCACCAACCTCCAAAACGAACCATTCTTCGAAACTGCTCACAACTGTGAACTTCGAAAGAATGATTGCCCAGCGAGGCAGACCATTCTACTTGACCACTACTTAGAGTGACTGCCAAGAATAATGACTGTCCGAGACCATTCCCCCACACTGGCCACAAGGGGAATCACTGTCTATGGTACATCAACAATCTATCGAACCATTTTCATTACGAAAATGACTGTCCGATCTGGAACATTTTTCGAACTGGAAAATTCCTGTCTATCAGAAATCTCAAACCACTTTCCGAACTGGAAAATTCCTGTCTATCAGAAATCTCAAACCACTTTTCGAACTGGAAAGGAACTGCTCATCCTGGACCATTTTCGAACTGAAAAATGACTGTCCATAAATCAATAACACATCAGTGCTCCCTCCCAACCTGGGAGTAATCTCTTCCTTTTTCAATAAGGAAGTTGTCTCCACGAGTCCCAACTTGTTTCTTAAGTATGCAAACTTTTTCATCTTGGATAGAGGCTTTACCAAAATATCTGCAATCTGCTCATCTGTGGAGATATATTGGAGAACCACTTCTCTTTTCTGGACTTCATCACAGAGAATGTAATGCTTCATCTCAATGTACTTCGGTCTGTCACGGAACACTGGTTTTCTCTGAAGACTTCATATAGCTCTGATCATTACAATATATCATGGTCGAATTTTGCACTTCTGTTTCCTGCTAGCTCATGACATCATGGTAAGGCTCAAACTGAAACATATCCAAGTAGCACTTCTTCTGTCATTATGAGAGTTTGCCATGGATTAGCAATCCATCATCCTAGACTTCTGAGTAACTATTCTGATACACTATCTTTGTTATAGAGAGTTTTCACCATGCTTCTGCTGTATATGAGATACTCTGCATCAAGTTGTTTGAATCCATACAAGGTCTTCTTATATTTGCATACATGGGTCTCTTTCTGGTATACCTCAAGACCTTGAGATTGCTTTACATAAGCTTCTTCCTCAAATGCTCTATTGGGAGAGTAGTCTTTTACAACCAACTGATGTAAACTTCAATCCATGGATACTGCAAGAGATATAATAACTCAGATAGAGGTGTATTTGGTTTACGGGAACAAGCTGTTATTATAGTCTTCTCCTCCTTCTGGAAGAACCTCTAGTTCTGAATCTCGCAATGCTTCCATTCATAATCCTTTTTCACAATTTCTTACATATATTATTCTTCATCATATCTTCCATTACTTCTGCTTGATTGCTTCTAGTGGGTTCAAACCAAGCTGGTAGTCTTGTGATTCTTAGTATAATAATTGGTTGTTCTGGCTTTTCTTTCTTTCTTGGAATCTTCATGTTCTTCCTCATGTTTCACTTTAGCTCTTGGGTCCATGGAGACTTCTATAGATTCCATGCCCTCAAGATTCCAAATTCTTCATTTCATCATAGGATCATGAATGTAGATGGACAACCAAGGATACTTAAGGCTTCTTTTCGAAGAAGACTTCTTCTAGA
This sequence comes from Picea glauca, assembly GCA_000966675.3. NCBI lineage: Eukaryota > Viridiplantae > Streptophyta > Pinopsida > Pinales > Pinaceae > Picea > Picea glauca. Next base: position 168,017 of record JZKD02S1746728.1, on the reverse strand, counting down.
GTCAGACTGAACACGTGCTGCTTATCATGGCTGCTACTTTCAATTGGAACATGGACAGATACTTAATAATCCTCAATGGATCATATCATTTAGGATTAGCTCCCTCCTAATCCTTGCTTCATGCATGAATGCATGCTCTTCTTTTGGATTTATATAATCAACTCCCTCCATCTAAGAGAGTCCACACTTCCGTCTGCATCCTTATTGCCTTCTGCAAAGTGTCACAAGTCTTTTTCTAATTTCCTCTTGATTGCCGACTTCTTTGTGTTTTGACTTCTTCTGAGTCTCTTTCAAGTTTGATTTTGATTTCGGCTTATCTTGCAGTTGTTACTTATGTAATAGCTTCCACAGGAATTGTTACCAAGGATTGTCAATGTACTTCATCTTTTCCATGTGTATTGCTTGACTTGTAGTCATCGTGATAGCAATCCTTGTCTTGTTATTCTTCCATTGTTTCACTTGAACATCTTATCTTCTAAGAAATATATATACATATATACACATATACATATA
>JZKD02S1746728.1:114995-166388 GCA_000966675.3 Picea glauca | reverse complement strand
CGAAGCCACCCCCGAGCACCTTAACCTTGACAGAGAATAATTCCGGAAGCAAACCCTAGGCCTAATAGCCAATCAATGTAGCGTACCTCTCTCCAGAGCTAGCACACAAGATAGAAAGTCCAAACCATAACCAATAGAAGTCCAAGCATAAACCGAGAATACAGGTTGTAGTAGTTGCAGCTGCAGCTACTCTCCAGACTTGTGCACTTACTCAGTTTCTGCAGTGTGCACTCCTACATTTCTGCAGTTGCAAGCTGTGTGTATGAAATGAGAACCGACGTCCTGTATTTATACTGCATCTCCTTAGCTGTCTGGGCTGACTTCTCATTCTGGAGGCTAAAAAACTCAATATTAAGTATTTCCTTTAGCCGACTTGTCTTCTAGGGTTATGTCCAATGCTTTAGGGTTTCTTCTTGCTTCCCAAAATATTCTATTCTTGTCAGGGTTACACGTGGAGGTTAATACCTCCCGCAGCTACCATAATATCAACACACACCTCATGGTGACGCTGACGTACCATCTCCCATACACTAAATTGCTTACATGTGATGACCTTGGTTGATCTGTAGCTGTAGAGGCAATCTGAGGGGGGCTGCTGGGCTGCCATCTGTGGACATGCTGATCATCATCATGGTCGGGATCATTGTCTCCATTGCGGGCCATGAGACATGATCACCTCTAGTTACCCCTAGGCATGGGGGGTTAACACCCACTACTATTCCCCTCAGTCTGCAATAATTTTTCCTTAATTGATTTTTCAACTTGAAACCTTTATCTCTATGAGTTCCCTCTCTGCAGTGATTGCTTCTGACAGCTCTTTTAGTAGCGTTTCCTACAATGGTAGAGTGAAGGCCAGTTTTGTCTTAGCTGCATATAAATATGTATCTCTATAAAGGTCCAGATGACCATCCTGAACCTATAGCTGGAACAATTTTCCAGTAACACTAACAGTTGCTACTTCAAGGTAATGTGTTTCCTTCAGTGCAATTTTGTTGGTCCATTTGAGGATTTTTGGTTCTAATTTGAGAACTGGGTCAGTTAGTAAGTCCTTGTCATACTGTTCATACAACGTGTAGAATTGTGTGTATAAAGGAGGAGGTTGCTGTAAATTCTTACAAACATTTTGGCAAATTGATTATAGCCAAACCGAGTCCAATTCATTTCCTTGCTTGCCAATAAGTACACTGTCATTTTGGCTGGTTAACCTGGCAATAGTTTACCATTTTGCAAGCCTACAAAGGAGTGCCTGGGTAGCAATGCCAACCATCATTGTATCTTTACCATTAATGACAATTATTTGCAACACATTCTTTGTAATGCGGCTATAGCCTATCACCCATTCCATTATTTTGCAACATGTTGCTTTCTAACCTTATTTTGAGTTGTAAGCCCATCATCTCCATAATTACTTGTATGGAGAAGTTCAAATAATCTAGTTTGATGGCCACTATCTTCGGCCACGTATACTTGGTTCTAACTTCATAATGTAGCAAAAGAATTTGAACGAATTTCTCCAATTCAATTGATGGAGTATTTCCCATGTTATATGCTGATGGATGGTTTCTGCCCATTAGTTCTGCATTTCAGTCATTGGCCTCCCATGTCTCAGTGACAAACACTGGCCAATCTTCTTCCATCTTCAATTCTACCTACTATCTAGTACTGTTCCAATTTACAATTGGTAGCTATTCTTTCTTCTCTTGCCTGGTCTATTTGTCAGCAATTTATCCACTGTTGTCCTTTTGTAACTTGTTGATTGATGTTAGCATTTTGGCCTGTTCTTTCCTCTACTGTTGCCAAATTATCTCTTAGCTTCTTTCACAGTGGTTTCTTTGAATCATGATTTCTATCCTCATAAGGCAGCTCTCCTTCAAAGTCAGGCCAGTGGCATGCCTTGTCACCTTTTGTCCACAGTTGGTCATTTTATGGACGGGCCCATACTAAGCATATCTTTTCATGGTTATATTTTTCACCCTCTTTCATGGATAATTCTTCTCCCTTTTCAGTGGATTGATTCTTCTCTCATGTTTCTTTTCCTCGTCACTGCTTGAGATAATGGCCCTTTTCTCCTGCTATGAAAGGCACAACATTTTCCACTCCATCAATGACTTGTGTCTCCACTGATGAATATTTGTTTGTCATCCCCCTGAGCTGGGTTTTCTCTTGTTGGTGGGCATTTGTGTAGTTGGTGTAGTTACTCCACCCTTTTTAATTGGAAATATTTTTGTGCCATGTCAAGGCAGAAACCACAAACTGCCACAGGGCTATGTAGATTAAATTTATTTACAGAATGTATAGATCCATTGCAGTCACATATCTGAGTTGCAGGCCGATATTTTGTTTTTTTTATTAAATTTCAGATGATATCCTCATAGCTGCAACACTTCTAATATCTAAGGCTGTTACTATTCTTGTCAACAAAGATTTGTTCTCCAAGATTATGTAGAAAAGAAATGGCTTTTATTGAACTAGTGCTTCGGAAACATGACTGGAATCTTTTGTCACAATCTCTTTTTTGGCAAGGGATAGAGCAATTGAGCCATACCTCTGTTTGCTGAATTTTGAGGGTACCTTCGCCAGTTTCTTTATCAATCATGATCACCAATTTCTATGCATATAAGGTCTGATTTGTCTTACAAGAAACATTATAATTATTTTTCCAAGCCTTGTTTTTATTTTTTTTGTAAGAAATAACATTCGGCTCAAGATGCGATGACCTATTCTTTGAAACTCATGGGCATGCTATCTTATGCTGTCATTGCTGTCGATTCCATGGATATCCAGCCCCCCCACATAATTTGATCCTGTTCATTTTGCGTAGTGCTTGTATTACAGTGCAGAGCAGTCTGAACTATTCTCAAGAAATACTAGCTAGTCTCAAAGAAATGTCTTCACCAAATTTTTATTGATGTTAATTAGACCTTTGTAATCTTTCAATGCAGGTTGTTGTCCGTGGAGTTGGTATACAACAGAAGGTTTGGGACCCTTCAAAGCTACAAATCAAGTCTCAAAAAACTTTTTGATGGTTGCCACTATCTGGAAGTAAAAGTTCATCTAACATAATCTACTTCCTTGATTTGAAAATGTTTAGTGCTTTGCTATCCAGGAGCTAGAGTTGCAGCCTGCAGCTATAGTTGTTCGTTGCTTGGATTCCAAGACATTTTGATGTTTCCTGTATAAGCATGTCTGATCCAAGTTTGTCAACTTGTTTTGCAGTCCTTGCGCATCAAGTTTGAAGGGCCACAATTTGATCCTTGCATATCTTTCATGCCCATGACAGTAAAATATTTGCATCTGCAACAAGTAACAGAAAAAAGTACAAGAGAATCAGTGCACAGTTGGGGTATTCAAAGGATAGCTGCAGTCCCTGGACAAAATGGGATTCCCTTCTCAATGGGAGTTTCCTTCCAAAGTATACAGTCCTTAACACTTGTTGTAGATCATATCACAGACAACCTTCTGATGTCTATCACACAAAATCTCGTTCTCCTGGTCAATTTAGATCTGAGGGATGCACCTCTAGAAGAACCATTTCTACGACATGATCTGACCAATGGTGGTGTGCAGTCTTTGGGTTCTTGCAATTATTTATCTCACCTGTCCCTTTCCCGTAGCAGGGCAAATTATCCAGCATTTTTTAGACGTGTAAATGACATGGGCATGTTTCTCATGGCTGAGGGATGTAAAAACATGGAGTCCATCAAGCTCGGAGGATTCTATAGAGTGACAGATGCTGGTTTTAGTGCACTCATACATGCTTGCAAAAATTTAAAGACTTTCGAACTCTATAACACATTTCATTTGTCTGATTTGGCTTTTCATGATCTTCTAGCTACTTCTCTTTCCCTTGTGTCTGTCAGACTGATCTCGTGCAATCTTATAACTAGTGAATCAGTGGAACACATTGCTCTCTGTGAAGATCTAGAGGTGCTTGATCTCACAGGTTGTAAGAGTGTAGCAGATGATGGTATGAGAGCTATTTCAAAGCTTAAAAAACTGAATACTTTATCTCTTAGTGGAGCGGATATCACTGATACTGGAATGTCCATCTTAGGAGGTGGAAATGTTCCCTTGGTATCCTTATCTCTGCGTGGTTGTAAAAGAGTAACTGATCATGGAGTGGCACTTTTGTTGGGAGGTTCCACTAAGAAGACATTGACAAAACTTGATTTGGGCTACATGCCTGCTATATCAGACAAGACAATAGAAATGTTGACAAAAGTGGGACTAGAGATAGTTGAACTCTGCATTCGCAATTGTTTCGCTGTCACAGACATGTCTATTGCAGCTCTTGCAGGTAAAGACTGTAATGGGGTGGTCAGAGGAACTCTTAGGCGACTAGATCTTTTCAATTGCAAGGGCTTATCTTTGGTCTCACTACAATGGTTGAAAAAACCTTACTTTCCGCGCCTGCGCTGGCTAGGTCTGGGATCTACTGCTCTGTTGGGTATGAGAGAACTGGATAAAATTACGGAGGAGCGTCCATCTTTAACCATATGCTGCAGTGGTTCCGAAGTGGGCTGTCATGATCGGTGGCAATCTCATGAGAATCTCTGAGTTTTGTTAGGGGGATATTTATTAATATTATTGCTTCACTACAGTTGGTGAAAGAACCGGTACTTTACATGCTTGCTCTGGCTAGATCTGGGATCTACTGCCCTGTTTAGTTTGAGAGGACTGGATAGATTTACAGCGGAGTGTCCCTTTTTATGCATATGTGGGGCAGGCTGTGAAGTGGGCTGTCATCATAGGTGGCATTTTCACGAGGGAGGTTATGTAATATGACTGATAGCTATGGATTATTTCTTTGGAAACGACAATTAAATGGTGTAAAATATGTGTAAAATGAAATGTTCGTGATGCCAATTTCTCAATTTATGCTGGAATAATTATGAGCTTGGTAGGATGATGATAGGCGATATTTAGCTATTACTTTTTTTATTTGAAATGGTTGTTAAGGATACAAAATTTCAGTTATTTTCAGCTATAAACTAATGGCATGTATGGTTGTATGAGAGCATGTAGTTCTAGTAGAAAGGCTACCAATTTTCAGCCTCCAAATTAAGAACAAGGATTTTGAATGGAAGTTGCAACCTGTATCTAAACCCACCAATTATAAAATGAGGTCTAGCCATTTGCAGACCTTTGAGGTGAATGTTTGTCTTCAGCTGTCAAATAAAAAGATATATACTGTGAAATCGTTATGGATGATCAGGAATTGGAGTGTGCCAAAATTCACTGTGAAATGAATTTGTTAACTTTAACATTGTTATGTTCACGAATTCCTGATTGGAAGTTGGAGGCTGCTTGCCATATTCCCCATTGAGATGAATTTTTTAATTAGCATTGTTTTGATAGCCTTTCATTTAGAAGGAAAAATAACTCAAGATTGGAAGGGATGCACTGTGACATTTTTTTACCAGTTTATGGCAAGTTGGCAACATCTCTAATGGGAGTAGAGTCAAGCTGTAGAAGACCTGTGATCAATTTTAAAATGTTTTCCAAACTGTTTTGCTTTGCTATTACCTGTGCACCATCAATGTGCTACGAGACTAAAAGATTCCATATTTGAAGCGGCTGGTGTGGGCTTCCCAAACCATGGTGAGAACATGGGTGGCTAATAAACAGTCACATTTGAGTTGAGCTTCTCCAGCTCAAAACTCCATATGAAGTATTTGATTAATTGATATTCATTTGAGTCTGGATTTCAGAACAAACTAAAAATAGTTGGCATTTCTGCCGAGCAAGCATTGAAGTTAATGTTTGCTTCGTTGAATTAGATGATTGTTATTGGGAAAATAAATACTCTAGACCCAAAATATGATCCAAGTATGGTTGATAAATACCACAAATATGAACAGGTTAACATTGTATACTCCACATACATTTATATTTAATTTTTTTTTGGTAAGAAGTTCAAATACAATCAACAGTGCTAATCCCCAGTTGCCCTCTTGTTCCTAGGATTTATGGCTACCTAAAATATACAAGGATAAAGTTCCTCTTCGGTCCATTGTTAACACAACCGGGTCCTGTATGTATGCGCTTGCGAGGTATTTAGCTATTTTTAGATCTTTGAGGGTAGTGTTTGTCTTCAGTTGTCAAATAGAAAGATATATACTGCAAAATCATTATTGACGATCCGCAATTGGAATGTGCCAAAATTCACTGTGAAATGAGTTTGTTAACTTCTACATTGTTATGATTGCCTGTTCATGAAGTCCCGATTGAAAGTTGAAGGCTGCTTGCCATATTTCATAGCAAGATGAATTTCTTAGTTAGCATCATTTTAATTGTCTTTCATTTAGAAGGAAAAATAACTTGACTAGAAGGGACGCACTGACATATTTTTACCAGTTTATGTCAAGATCTCCAGTGCAAATAGAGTCACGCCGTAGAACTCCTGTGATCAATTTTAGAATGTTTTCCAAACTGTTCTTATTTGCTATTAACTGTGCACCATCAATATGCTATGAAACTAAAAGACTTCATATTCAAAGTGGCTGGTGTGGACTTCCCAAACCACGGCGAGAACATGGGTGCCTAATAAACAGAGTCAGATTTGAGTTGAGCTTGTCCATATAAAGTATTTGATTAGAGTTCATAATCATTTTCGTCTGGATTTCAGAATAAACTAAAAATAGTTGGCATTTCTGCCAAGCAAGCATTGAAGTTAACATTTGCTTTGTTGAATTAGATGATTGTTATTGGGACAAGAAATACAATAGACCTGAAATATGATCCAAATATGGTTGATAAATACCACAAATAGGAACAGGTTAACATTATATACTCCACATACATTTATATTTATGTATTTTTTATAAGAAGTTCAAATACAAGCAGCAGTGCTCATCCCAAGTTGCCCTCCTGTTCCTAGGATATATGGCTTCATTAAATTTAGAAGGATAATGTTCCCCTTAGTCTTATTGTTAACAACTTAACGCAATTGGGTCCCCTATGTATGTTCTTGTGAAGTATTTAGCCACTTGCCGACCTTTGAGGGGAGTGTTTGTCTTCAGTTGTCAAATGAAAAGATACGTACTATGAAATCGTGATTGACAATCTGGAATTGGAGTGTGTTAAAATTCACTCCAAAATGAATTTGTTAACTTTTACATTGTCATGATTGACTGTTCATGAAGCTCTGATTGAAAGTTGGAGGTTGCTTGCCATATTCCATAATGAGATGAATTTCTTAATTAACATTGTTTTGATAGCCTTTCATTTAGAAGGAAAAATAAGTCAATACTAGAAATGATGCACTGTGAAATATTTTTACCAGTTTATGCCAACATCTCCAGTGGTAATAGAGTCAAGCTGTAGTTGTTACTTTTAATGACAAAAAATCAGCAAGCTAGTGTTCTGTCATACACTTAGCAACCTAGAGATAACTGTCTTGCATGAACTCTGAAATGTCTAACACCTACATTCAGAAATTTCCATAAGCAGAAATATACATTGCTAAGTAATTATGCAACGAAAATAAACACAATGAACAACATTCATCCAATCATGAATAACTCGGAAATCTAAACAAATGCCAGGGAAAACTCCAATGTGGAGAAACCCAAAGAGAGAGAGATTCTATTAGTTTTAGGAAAGATTTATCAACAGCCACAGTACATTTCCAGCCAAAAGAAAAACCACTTACAACACAAAAACAATCCCACCAAAATGATACCTTGTAATCTGTGCCATAGTCCGTACAGTTGTACGGATTTGCTAAAACAACACATCGGGAAAAGTGCCCACAACAGATTGCTGTACCTTGCTGTTTGTACGATCGACATTCAGAAAACTAAAAAATGCCTTGAAAACTGTGCCAAATCTTGCCTCGATTTTCGTGCCAATGTTCCGTTGTACGACCTGTACGGATTCGTATAGAACGGCTTGTCCAACAATTAAATCAGTAGCACTCCAAAACAAAAAATCCCTCGGGATTTGCTCCCAAGTTCTCTTGGGAAATGTGCCAACTCTTGCTACTCACTTTCCTCTCCCAATTCTTTTAAAAAATCTCTCTACCTTTTTTTTTCAATGTGTCTTGCACACTACCTAATGCGTTCTTTTATAAATTTGAAAATGACATTTTCCCTCCAAAGTGTCTTTTCACCTTCTCCAACCTTAAATCCAAAGGCCAAGATCTAATCTTATCTTGTCTTTTGCAAGATCAATGGTCATGATTCATTCCCTCCAAAATGAATCACTTAAAATATTAAAGTTCATTTCACTTTATTACATAAGTGCACTTGATGAAATAAAGTCACTTTAAAATTAGAAGGTACACTTTATTAAAAAATCACTTTAATAAAAGAACCACTTCACAACTATATAAAAACCCATTACAAAGTTAAGTGCCTAGTAGTGGCAACATAAGGTAACATCTGCATACAAGACAAAACATGCAAAGTACCTCCCGAGCTAAAAAACTAACAATAGAAGCTCTGTGATCAATTTTAAAATGTTTTCCAAACTATTCTGCTTCACTATTACCCGTGCACCATCAAAATGCTATGAAACTAAAAGAGTTCATATTCAAAGTGGCCATTGTGGGCTTCCCAAAACTTCTCAAATCATGGTGAGAATATGGGTGCCTAATAAACAATCACATTTGAGTTGAGCTTCTCCAGCACAAAACTACATATAAAGTATTTGGTTAATTCATATCCATTTGAGTTTGGATTTCAGAACAAGCCAAAATAGTTGGCACATCTGCCAAGCAAGCATTGAAGTTAATGTTTTCTTTGTTGAATTAGATGATTGTTATTGGAATAAGAAATACACTAGACCGGAAATATGATCCAAATATGGTTGATAATTACCACAAATACGAACAGGTTAACATTGCATACTTTAGATACATTTATATTTGTGTTTTTTTATAAGTTCAAATACACTAGTAGTGCTCATCCTAAGTTGCCCTCTTGTTCCTACGATATTTGGCTTCTTAAAATTTATAAGGATAATGTTCCCCTTAGTTCCATTGTTAACACAATTGGGTCCCCTATGTATGTTCTAGTGAAGTATTTAGCCATTTGCGGGAGTGTTTGTTGTCAGTTATCAAATGAAAAGATATGTACTATGACATTGATATTGACGATTAGGAATTGGAGTGTGAAATATCCCAAATACGGATTTGGCTATTTGATTGAAGTTTCTTTGGGTTTCTGAATGCGGTTTCAAGGATTCTTGATCCGGTTTAGTTTATTCTCATAATGTTTGAGATTTTAAGTTTGTTTTCACTGCATGCAAATAGTTTTGTTGCCGGAACAATGTTCTTTATTGCACTAATGGTAAAGACTAAAATTACAATAAATGGAATACTGGAATTTAAGCAAAACACTGCTAAATTGCTCAAAACTTTTCAGATTGATCTTTATAAGTCTAGATCTAACTTGGAATACACATTGATGAAAAGGAAATACCAGATCTGCTACATGCGAGTGTGGATTTGTTCCATGCAAGTCCAAATATGCTATTGGATGGAAGATATGCTGCATGCATGGTGAAATATGTTGCATGCACTAAGAATATGCTACATGCAATGGAAATACGTTGCAAATGCCGTCACTGATGAATGACGAATCTCTCGTGGATAGATATGCTACATGCGAGTAAAGGGAATACCAGATCTGCTACATGTGAGTGTGGATATGTTGCATGCAAGTCGAAATATGCTACTAGATGGAAGACACGTTGCATGCATGGTGAAATATGCTGCATATGGATGGTGAAATATGCTACATGCACCGATAATACGTAGATCTGCTGTTGTTTGATGGGATATCGTCCCTCCTGAACCTCCACGCCTCCCTCTAGATCAATCCTGTAACTCCCACGCCCTTCAAGCACCAAGGGTGAATCTATGAACTTCCCTAACTGATAAGAATTCCTTTGAATGGATCTAATGTTGTATCTGCTGCAATCCTGAAGAATGATAGAGAATCTGGATGATCCTCCCAACTAACTAGAGCGTGTCTTCCAACATCGAAATCAATCATTGTGGTGGTTTCTCCCTGGAAATCCACAATAGTCCACAAAGTCACTTGACTTCCTCTACAATCCAATTATCAATCTCATTATTCGATAATGAGAGGAATTAGGGTTATCTTTCCCTTTATACATGATTCCCATTTTAATTCCTCGTTCACTAAGTGACTTTTCCTAAGTTTTGACTTTAATTATTTTTTAAAAATCACTTTATAACCCTTTTTGATGCCAGAAAGTGATTAATTGTCTTTTAAGACATTCTTTGACGTCAGAAGTCCCTTTCTCATCATCCCAACTTTTAGAGCTTGTCGTCCCGGTTCCAATGAGCTATTACACCGAGGTGTCCCCTCCAATAATATGACCCAAATAACAACTTTAGTACATTTAATTAATTTATACTCTATAATGCTCTTAATTTGCAGAAACCGTCGAAAAACCACGTAACCAAGGATGAACTGTGTAGAAGGGATCTTGATGATGCAATATGGTAAACGGAGTAGGCCGGGCCTCATAAAACTCCTCCAATTCGCTTGAGTCCACTGTTAACCTCAATTTATCTCTCTGGTCAGGCTGACATAAATCCATAAGGTTGCCTCCAACTGCAAAGCAGGGGGAATCCAAAATTGGGGACATTAGAGTCCTCCCTTCCCAAAGATTTCTTTTCCTCAAGCAATGCCATCACAACTCGATGCTCCACAAGCTGAACCAAACTGAAACTGGAAATGATATCAAGGTCCCAAACCAACCTGAAAGATGCGAAGTATCCTCTGCTCAACTCCCTTTCCAACAAGGTACTAACATAAGAGGCTTCTTGAGTACTGCTGATAAGTAGAGCAACTCGATGCTTCAAAAACTCGGTCAACTCCTCAGAGAATCGCTTAACTAAGGAAGCAATCCCCTGCACCCTAGGAGTAAACTTCTGAAAATAACAATCAACCATCGTAGAAAATGATCCTAGCCTCCACCACCTCCCTAAGACAATCATGGCCTCCTCTCGCTGAGCATATTGCCACCAAAGTGAGGCGCTACAAACTCTCAACGAATCATTGAAAAGTGAAATACCCTCCTCTAGACTGAAGCCCAATGGAAAATCTAAGTGATTTTCCTCGATAAAGATCCTCTCATCTCTATCAATTGCTGGACTGTCCAACCATGTAACCTTAGGGTCCCAAGCTAATCTCCAAAAGGAACCACCTTGTTGACGTTGTACCACTCTGATCCTAACCGTTAGACCAAATTGTCCAGTCGACATACTCCTCCCTCGAAATCTCACACTGAAAGACCTATAGGGGTTGAACCTGCTATCAAGAATATTAACATGCAAAGGTATCTCCGTGAAACCAAGGTCTACAAATCCACTGCTAGACTCTATCCTGGATATTAGAAGAGGAAATCTGTCTTGCCATATAGGATAGGTCTCAACCCCTCCTCTACTGGCATCCAAAAAAAAAACAGACCAAAAACTGTCATTGCTCTGTCGGTCATCACCACAATATGAAGCAATCTATAGGTCAGATGAATCCTTGGATCTCATAACCAATTTGGAATTATACCACTTCTAATTCCTACTGACTGCTGCTGTGCCATACTGATAACTATTGGAATCCAGTCGAGCCTCGTCTCTAATCCCTGTATGCAATCAAATGATAAAAACCAGATACTAGGAATCAACTTCGTGCATGCTAATCTGTCCTACTCCTGCCAAACCACACATAGAAATCTGTTATCCCTACTCCTAATAATGTACTCTAACAACACTTGGAGTCTAGACACCTTCCTATAAAGTAGCTCTGCCATGTTTGGTACCTCATGCTCATACAAGTACTCGGGAAGTCCTACCAAAGGTGTATCATGCATCTCCCTAAGTGTGGCCTCAAGGACTAAATATGTGTCACCTATGTAGTAGATCATGTCATCCCTCAATCTATCTTTGTCATCCTGTGCATTGACCACATGCCCTAAATAAGAACTCCCTGTCGTGTCTATAATGCTCCATGTCTCATCCAATTGTCTCAAGGGATCCTCCCATGTTCTGCTATATATACTGAGAGCATCAAAGAACATAAACAAAAACCTCTACAACTATAGGAAAATCTGGAAAGTGGTAGGTGCGTTGGTCAATCCCAAGGGTATGATCAAAAACTCATATGGATACCTAAGAATAGTCCCGTGAGTATCTTGCTCACTGACTTTGCCTTGGTGATATTCCAATTGAAGATCAATCTTCAAGGAGTGTATCGTTCCATGGAACTCATCCCTATGTGCTAATGGATTATCTAAATAGTCACTCGGACTCCACGCTACTCCCATACCATCGCATGCCTCCAAAGGCGTCTTCTCACACAGATGGTCAACCATACTCCCTCCACCATCACAAACACTACTGCTACTGAGAGTACGACCTACAAAGTCCCCATACTATCGCAAAAGAGTGGATCATCCTCCTCTGGACCCTCCATGCTCCATGAAGTGAGAGTGTGACTCTCCCTTGAACTCCACTGTCTCCCATAGTGTACCACTGTACCCCTCTGCATACCAATGCATACCACTGCATACTACTATATGCCACTGCATATCATTATGTATCATGTATGCGTCCCTGTATCAATCGCTATATTAGTGTTAGTTGAACTTGGATCCCAAATGGATGTGTCCTCATTTGTAATATACTTGTCCCTACAGTCCATGGACACATATACTTCCTTGTTGGCTGGTCCACAATGTATATGCTCAACTGTCTTATTAGTGGTCATGAATTATCCTTCAATGGGCATAATAAAAAACCTCTGGGTCATAACTCTTTGCAAACGCTTGCAAATCTGAATGCTCCTCATGTTCAACCATCACACGAGGATCCTCCATCAAATAATAAATGCCTCTCACATCCTCCTGCGATATGGTTGTCATATATGACTGACATTCTGATGTGGAGGATGAGGGATGTACCTAACTCAACTCCACATAAAGCTTCTCAACCTACATCTCTGATTCTTGAAGGGCCTTTTGCGTGCTCTTCAAGGAATCCTGGTAATCTCAAGCTCCTAGGTAAGTTTGTCAACTTCCTCCTCAATCAAATTTTCTAATTTGACTTCTTCCTCACACTTCTCAAAATCAACTTTTTCCTTTGTAAATAACTCATGAGAAGGGAGACCAACCTCTAAAGGTAACTCTTCCAACGCTAAGTCCTCATCATACTTAGGTGTACCCACACCCAAATAGTCATAAGAATCATAACAATGACAAGATGTTGATGTTGATCGGGAAACTGTATCACATGGGCTATTATCTTTTCCATCACATATTCTAATGTCATTACCCTCATAAGCTAGCTCTAATGGTGTATAAAATACTGCTTCCTTATCATCCTCATTGCACATATCCCTATCATAAATAGGTGCATGCTCATCCAAAAGGTCGATTTGTCCTTCATGTTCTTTCAATTTATGCCTCGTGCTTTTAAAAGAATCCTCACCCGCTGCTAATTAGGGCTCATACCACTCGGGATGTTTGATGGTGCAAAATTCTTTGAATGTCATGGCTATGTAAAATGCCTCACCAAGTGCCATATACTCCCTCAAACAATCTGTAAATTCCTCATCTTGCACTCCACTGATTTTCCATTTGAACTTTCTTCTCACTCAATACCCTTCTGTCCTCTCGGTAGTGTTCTCTGGCTCCCAGAATTATGAGTTTTTTTACTCACAGGCTGGCAAGATATCCATCCAAAATACTGATTTGGCTATTTCACTGAAGTTTCTTTGGGTTTCTAAATGCATTTTCAAGGATTCTGGACCCGGTTTAGTTTATTCTCATAATGTTTGGGGTTTTAAGCTTGTTTTCTTTGCATGCAGATAGTTTTGTTGCCAGAACAATATTTTTTTATTGCACCAATGGTAAAGACTGCAAATACAATAAATGGAATATTGGAATATAAGCAAAACATTTGTAAATTGTTCAAAACTCTTATGATTGATATTTATAAGTCTAGATCTAACATGGAATGCACATTCATGAAAAGGAAATACTAGATCTGCTACATGCGAGTGTGGATTTGTTGCATGCAAGTCCAAATATTCCATTGGATGGAAGATATGACACATGCACGGTGAAATATGTTGCATGCACTAAGAATATGCTACATGCAATGGAAATATGTTGCAAATGCTGTCACTGATGAATGGCGAATCTCCTATGGATATATATGCTACATGCGAGTAAAGGAAATACTAGATCTGCTACATGTGAGTGTGGATATGTTGCATGCAAGTCGAAATATGCTACTGGATGGAAGACACGCTGCATGCATGGTGAAATATGCTGTAGGCATCGAGAATACACATATATGCTGCTGTATGATGGGATATCATCCCTCCTGAACCTCCATGACTCCCTCTAGATCAATCCTGTAACTCCCATGCCTTTCAAGCACTAAGGATGAATCTATGAACCTCCCTAACTGATGCGAATCCCTCTGAATGGATCTAATGTTGTATCTGTTGCAATCCTGAAGAACGATAGAGAATCTGAATGATCCTCCCAACTAACTGGAGTGTGTCTTCCAATACCGAAATCAATCATTGTGGTGGTTTCTCCATGGAAATCCACAAAGTTGTATGACTTCTATCTACAATCCAATTCTCAATTTGAATATTCGATAATGAGGGGAATTAGGGTTATTCCCACCTTTATGTTTGATTCCCATTTGTTATGAACATAAATATACATATAAACTAAATATTAATAACATAATAATTAAATGATAATTAATAAATAATAATTATTAATAATAAAATGACATGTCTCAAAGGACATGACTATTGGTTAAGTAAGCTAGCCCTCATTCTCATATGTAATCATGTTACTATTCATTCATATACATTCTATATATAGTTGTTCGTATGGATTTGAATACTATATTCTAGATATTTTGGATTATTTGTGCATGATGAACTTTGTTTGTCTCATTTGGTATAAGAACCCCTTCTTCCGCTGATTACCGACCAACAATTTTTTTCTAGAGTTTCTCTGTAGTCAGGGTCTTTGACCAACTCAAGCCTTTGGTCATATAAAAACTCAGAATTCCATTGAAGATATTCCACTGAAAATTCAAAATACCTATGTAACCGGTTTATGAATAAAATAAATAAATAAATAAAATCAAAGTGTTTCAATATAAAAGTTACATAAGAAAATTATAAAGTCAAACTATTAAATACAAAGGTGAAATCCTACCAGGAGCGTAATAGTTAGTTGACCAACAGTTACCAAGAAGTTAGGAGGAGTAAAAGGTGCATCTGCATAACTTTACAAGGAGTAAAAGTGAAGTATATAAGTTAAAGAAATCAAAAAAAGATTCCCAAACTAAACCTTAAGTCAAAGGTAGCGATCATTCATTTAAAACAAAAAAGTTACTAAGTTTATTAAGAGGTCCAAGAAAAGAGATAATATTAATATAGTATATTTTAATGGGGTTGTTAAATTTTTTTTTTCTTCATAAAAGTTACCATAAAGTGTAAAAATGTGACTTATTATTGAGTAATTGAAGTTACGAAAGAGTATTTGAAGTTTTTAAAATATTATTGAGTAATTGAAGTTACGAAAGAGTGTTTGAAGTTTTTAAAATATTTTTGAGTAATTGAAGTTATGTAAGAGTATTTGAAGATTTTAAAATAAAAGGGAAAAAGTAAAAAAAGTATTTAAAGGTGCCTTAAAAAAATATTTTCTTAAGATAAATAATTTATATAATATATTACAAAATGATTATTTAGAAAAACAAGGTATACCAAAAAGTCAAGAAGTAAAAGCGACAAATAATCAATTATTTAAAAAAAAAAAACCTCATACATCCAAATTAATTATAGAAGGGATATTATAAAAATAATCTTAAGGCCATATTCAAAGTTATAAAAATTGCATAGCTTTATATATTATTTCAGGATAAAGGAGAAATAAACCTATATTGAGGTGATCTTTTTAAAAGAGTATTTAATTAAGACACAATTAAATCACTTAATATAAAAGTACTTTTATAAAGTATAAAAAAAGATTACTTAAAGTGGATATAACATATTTTTATGAAGTATAAAAAAATGTGTAAAATAAATATATATATTTAATATTATTGGAGAGAGGAAAGTGAAGTTAAAAAAGAAAAGAAGGGTGAAGAAAAGTTTTGAAGTACAAAGTACCTTGAACATACAAATTGATTAAAATTTAAAAATAAATCTTAAAACCAATTCAAGTTTATTAAAAAACAAATGGACAATTCCATATATAAATTGAAAATTTGGACTAAATGCCCTTTTTGTGAAATGCAGTTAGTATATGATAATTTTTAAAAATCAAAATAGTTTTTGTCCGATTTGTGGGAAATAATTTGTTATGGAAGAATATCAAGATAATTCAGAAATACAATCACGAATATTGAAAGGAGAACTAGGATATTATAAAGCGAGTAATAAAAAATTACAGTTTGCAATTGAGAAGGAGAAATATTTTAATGGGTTAATAGAGAAAGATAATCATTACTTCAAAGAACATATTCGAGAACTCATGGCACAAAATGAAGAACTAAAGACCAAAAGACAAAAAATGGACCAAGACTTACTAGAACGAGATGAATAAATATTACGATTAAAAAATCATAATCAAAATTTACTAGTTAATATCAAAAAGTCAAAAGACAAGAAGCAAAGGAATAAAAATTCAGAACAAGAAAATCAAGGTCTTAAGGAGAAACTAACTGAAAAATAGTAAGAAATATTTTGCATAAGGATCCTTAACCAGAAGTTACTTGAACAAATTAAAATCTTAAAGGACGAAAGAAAGGAGAATCTAGATTCCGAAAAAGACGATAGGTTAGAAAATAAGGAAGAACTTTTACAATTAAGACGACATAATAAGGATTTATTAACTTAGATTAAAAATCTCAAGCATGATAAGAAGTCTTTACAAGAAGAGCTAGATCACAAAACATCATTAGTCGACAAGGAAACAATGACTGACCTAATAGAGAAATTATCCCACATTCAAATTTCGACAGTAGAAAAAGGAACCAATACAAAGTCAATTGATGTTCAAATTCAAAAGAATGCTTACATTGACAAATCACTACAAACATCAAAAGAAGATGATTCCAAGGAAAATTCACAAGAGATTAGGATGCCTTATTGTCATCCTAATCACGAGAGTCATTATGACCAACGACTAGGAGAAGAGGAAAATAAACAATGTTCTTCTTACCAACAAATAAACTACCACAACGAAAAAGAACGAAGACAAAATCAACAACTAGTAGGGAAGCTTAAAATGAGAATCCCCATCCGAACATCGATCATCAAACAATTCCAATGAAAATAGATTTGGGATGGATCACTCCCCCAAAAATGCAACACATCAGTTTGGGAATTCAAAGGTTATATCATCTTGTTTCGTCGAGAGTTACAACTACAATCACAAAATATTTGAGAAGACACCGCGTGCCAAAAAAAAAGTTAAAAGAGAATCCTTCCAATGATTATGCTTTGAGGAAAAAACATTTTTAAGCGGAAGGCAATGTTATGAACATAAATATACATATAAAATGAATATTAATAACACAACAATTAAATGATAATTAATAAATAATAATTATTAATAATGAAAGGACATGTCTCAAATGACATGACTATTGGTTAAGGGTACCCCCGCGTGGGTATATAAGCGAGCCCTCATTCTCATTTGTAATCATCTTACTATTCATTCTTATACATTATATATATATATTTGTCTGTATGGATTTGATTACTATATTCTAGATATTTTGGATTATTTGAGCGTCACAAAGTTCGCCTGACCATTCAAATACTTCGTTCACTTTATTTAATTAAAGTGACTTTTCCTAAGTTTTGACTTTAATTGTTTTTTAAAAATCACTTTATAACCCCTTTTTGATGCCAAAAAGTGATTAATTGTCTTTTAAGACATTATTTGATGTCAGAAGTCCCTTTCTCATCATCCCAACTTTTAGA
Source organism: Picea glauca (assembly GCA_000966675.3). NCBI lineage: Eukaryota > Viridiplantae > Streptophyta > Pinopsida > Pinales > Pinaceae > Picea > Picea glauca. The sequence continues at coordinate 148,389 of JZKD02S1746728.1, read as the reverse complement.
GCTTGTTGTCCCAGTTACAACGAGCTATTACACTGAGGTGTCTGCTCCAATAATATGATCCAAATAACACCTTTAGTACATTTAATTAATTTATACTCTATAATGCTCTTAATTTACAGAAACTATTGGAAAGCCACGTAACCAAGAACGAACTATGCAGAAGGGATCTTGATGACGCAATATGGTAAACAGAGTAGGCTGGGCCTCATATAACTCTTCCAATTCGCTCGAGTCCGCTGTTAACCTCAATTTACCTCTTTGGTCAGGCTGACATAAATCCATAAGGTTGCCTCAAACTGCAAAGCAAGGGGAATCCAAAATTGGGGACATTAGAGTCCTCCCTTCCCAAAGATTACTTTTCCTCAAGCAATGCCATCACAAGACGATGCTCCACAAGCTGAACCAAACTAAAACTGGAAATGATATCAAGGTCCCAAACCAACCTGAAAGATGTGAAGTATCCTTTGATCAACTACCTTTCCAATAAGGTAATAACATAAGAGGTTTCCTGAGTACTGCTCATAAGTAGAGCAACTCGATACTTCAAAAACTCGGTCAACTCCTTAGAGAATCGCTTAACTAAGGAACCAATCCCCTGCACCCTAGGAGTAAACTTCTAAAAATAACAATCAACCATCATAGAAAATGATCCTAGCCTCCACCACCTCCCTAAGAAAATCATGGCTTCCTTCAGCTGAGCATACTGCCGCCAAAGTGAGGTGCTACAAACTCTCAATGAATCACTGAAAAGTGAAACACCCTCCTCTAGACTGAAGCCCAATGGAAAATCTAAGTGATTTTCCCCAATAAAGATCCTCTCATCTCTATCAATCGTTGGACTGTCCAACCATGTAACCCTAGGGTCCCAAGCTAATCTCCAAAAGGAACCACCCTGCTGACGTTGTACCACTCTGATCCTAACCGTCAGACCAAATTGTCCAGTTGACATACTCCTCTCTCGAAATCTCACACTGAAAGACCTATAGGGGCTGAACCTGCTATCAAGAATATTAACCTGCAAAGGTATCTCTGTGAAGCCAAGGTCTACAAATACACCGCTAGACTCTATCCTGGATATCAAAAGAGAAAATCTGTCCTGTCATATACGATAGGTCTCAAACCCTCCTCTACTAGAATCTAAAAAAAAAGCAGACCAAAAACAGTCATTGCTCTGTCGGTCATCACCACAATATGAAGCAAGCTATTAGTTAGATGAGATTTGGATCTCATAGCCAATTTGGAATTCTACCACTTCCAATTCCTATTGAATGCTGCTATGCCATACTGATAACTATTGGAATCCAGTCGAGCCTCATCTCTGATCCCTATATGTAATCAAATGATAAAAACCAGATACTAGGAATCAACTATGTGCATACTAATTTGTCCTACTCTTGCCAAACCACATAGAGAAATCTGTTATCCCTACTCCTAATTATGTGCTCTAACAATGCTTGGAGTCTAGACACCTTCCTATAAAGTAGTTCTGCCATGTTTGGTACCTCATGCTCATACAAGTACCCGAGAAGTCTTACCGAAGGTGTATCATGCATCTCCCTCATGATCATCTCCCTAAGTGTGGCTTCAGGGACTAAATATGTGTCACCTATGTAGTAGATCATGTCGTCCCTCAATCTATCTCTCTCAACCCGTGCATTGACCACATGCCCTAAATAAGAACTCCTTGTCGTGTCTATAATGCTCCATGTCTCATCCCACTATCTCAAGGGATCCTCCCATGTCCTGCTATATAACATAAAAGAACATAAACAAAAACCTCTACAACTGTAGGCAAATCTGGCAAGTGGTAGGTGCGTTGGTCAATCCCAAGGGTATAATAAAAAACTCATATGGATACGTAAGAATAGTCCCGTGAGTATCCTGCTCACTGACTATGCCTTGGTGATATTCCAATTGAATATTAATCTTCAAGGAGTGTATCGCTCCATGGAACTCATCGCTATGTGCTAATGGATTATCTAAATAGTCACCCGGACTCCACGCTACTCCCATACCATCGCATGCTTCCAAAGGTGTCTCCTCACACAGATGGTAAACCATACTCCCTCCATAATCACAAACACTACTGCTGCTGAGAGTACGACCTACAGAGTCCACATACTACCACAAAAGAGTGGATCGTCCTCCTCTAGACCCTCCATGCTCCATCAAGTGAGAGTGTGAATCTCCCTTGAATTCCACTGTCTCCCATAGTGTACCACTGTACCCCTCTGCATACCAATGCATACCATTACATACTACTGCATGCCACTGCATATCATTATGTATCATGTATGTGTCACTGTATCATTCACTATACTAGTGTTAGCTAAACCTGGATCCCAAATGCATGTGTACTCATTTGTAATATACCTATCCCTACAATCCATGGACGTATATACTTCCTTGTTGGCTGTTCCACAATGTATATGCTCAACTGTCTTATCAGTGGTCATGAATTAGCCTTCAACGGGCATAATAAAAAACCTATGGGTCATAACTCTTTGCAAACGCCTGCAAATATGAATGCTCCTCATGTTCAACCATCACACGAGGCTCCTCCATCAAATAATAAATGCCACTCACATCCTCTTGCGATATGGTTTTCATATATGACTGAATTTTTGATGTGGAGGATGAGGGATGTACCCAACTCAACTCCACATAAATCTTCTCAACCTACATATCTGATTCTTGAAGGGCCTTTTGCGTGCTCTTCAAGGAATCTTGGTAATCTCAAGCTCCTTGGTAAGTCTGTCAACTTCCTCCTCAATCAAATTTTCTTATTTGTCTTCTTCCTCACACCTCTGAAAATCAACTTTTTCCTTTGTAAATAACTCATGAGAAGGGAGACCAGCCTCTAAAGGTAACTCTTCCAATGCTAAGTCCTCATCATACTTAGGTGTACTCACACCCAAATAGTTATAAGCATCATAGCAATGATAAGATGTTGATGCTGATTGTGAAACTGTATCACTTGGGTTATTATCTTGTCCATCACATATTCTAATGTCATTACCCTCATAGGATAGCTCTAATGGTGTATAAAATACTCCTTCCCTATCATCCTCATTGCACATATCCCTATCATAAATAGGTGCATGCTCGTCCAAAAGGTCGATCTATCCTTCACGTTCTTTCAATTTTTGCCGCATGCTTTTAAAGGAATCCTCACCTGCTGCTAATTGGGGCTCATACCACTTGGGATGTTTGATGGTGCAAATTATTTGAATTCCATGGCTGTGTAAAATGCCTCACCAAGTGCCATATACTTCCTTAAACAATCTGTAAACTCCTCATCTTGCACTCCACTGATTTTCCATCTGAACTTTCTTCTCACTCAATACCCTTCTGTCCTCTCAGTAGTGTTCCCTGGCTCCCAGAATCATGATTTTTTTTACTCACAGGCTGGCAAGATATCCATCCAAAATACTAATTTGGCTATTTCACTGAAGTTTCTTTGGGTTTCTAAATGCATTTTCAAGGATTCTGGATCCGGTTTAGTTTATTCTCATAATGTTAGGGGTTTTAAGATTGTTTTCTTTGCATGCAGATAGTTTTTCTACGAGAAAAATATTTTTTTATTGTACCAATGGTAAAGACTGCAATTACAATAAATGGAATATTGGAATATAAGCAAAACATTTCTAAACTATTCAAAACTCTTCTGATTGATATTTATAAGTCTAGATCTAACCTGGAATACACATTCATGTAAAGGAAATACCAGATCTGCTACATGCGAGTGTGGATTTATTGCATGCAAGTCCAAATATGCCATTGGATGGAAGATATGATGCATGCACTGTGAAATATGTTGCATGCACTAAGAATATGGTACATGCAATGGAAATACATTGCAAATGATGTCACTGATGAATGGCGAATCTCATGTGGATATATATGCTACATGCGAGTAAAGGAAATACCGGATTTGCTCCATGTGAGTGTTGATATGTTGCACGCAAGTCAAAATATGCTACTGGATGGAAGACACACTGCATGCATGGTGAAATATGCTGCAGGCACCGAGAATACACAGATATGTTGTTGTATGATGGTATAGCGTCCCTCCTGAACCTCCATGCCTCCCTCTAGATCAATCCTGTAACTCCCACGCCCTTCAAGCACTAAGGATGAATCTGTGAACTTCCCTAAATGATGCAAATCCCTATGAATGGATCTAATGTTGTATCTGTTGCAATCCTGAAGAACGATATAGAATCTGGATGATCCCCCCAACTAACTGGAGTGTGTCTCCCAATACTAAAATCAATCATTGTGGTGGTTTCTCCATGGAAATCCACAAAAGTCCAAAAAGTTGTTCGACTTCTCTCTACAATCCAATTCTCAATCTGAATATTCGATAATGAGAGGAATTAGGGTTATCCTCACCTTTATGTTTGATTTCCATTTGTTATGAACATAAATATACATATAAACTAAATATTAATAACATAATAATTAAATGATAATTAATAAATAATAATTTATTAATAATGAAAGGACATGTTTCAAAGGACATGACTATTGGTTAAGTAAGTGAGCCCTCATTTTCATTTGTAATCATCTTACTATTCATTCATATACATTATATATATATATTTGTTCGTATGCATTTGATTGCTATATTCCAGATATTTTGGATTATTTTTTCATGATGAACTTTGTTTGTACATTATATATATATATATATATATATATATATATATTTGTTTGTATGCATTTGATTACTATATTCCAGATATTTTGGATTATTTGTTCATGATGAACTTTGTTTGTCTCATTTGGTATCAGAGCCCCTTCTTTCGCTGATTACCGGCTGCTTGTCAACAATTTTTTTTTAGAGTTTCTCTGAAGTGAGGGTCTTTGACCAACTCAAGCCTTTGGCTATATAAAAACTTAGAATTCCGTTGAAGATATTCCACTGAAAATTCAAAATACCTATGTAACCGGTTTATGAATAAAAGGAAAAAATAAATAAAATCAAAGTGTTTCAATATAAAAGTTACATAAGAAAATTATAGAGTCAAACTATTAAATACAAAGGTGAAATCCTACCCAGGAGCGTAATAGTTAGTTGACCAACAATTACCAAGAAGTTAGGAGGAGTAAAAGGTGCATCTCCATAACTTTACAAGGAGTAAAAGTGAAGTATATAAGTTAAAGAAGTAAAAAAAAAAATCCCAAACTAAACTTTAAGTCAAAGGTTGCGATCATTCATTTAAAACAAAAGAGTTACTAAGTTTATCAATAAGGACCAGAAAAAGGGATAATATTAATATAGTATATTTTAGTGGGGTTGTTAAAAAATAGCTTTTTTTTCTTCATAAAAGTTACCTCAAAGTGTAAAAATGTGACTTATTATTGAGTAATTGAAGTTACGAAAGAGTATTTGAAGTTTTTAAAACATTATTGAGTAATTGAAGTTATGTAAGAGTATTTGAAGTTTTTAAAATAAAAGGGAAAAAGTAAAAAGAGTATTTAAAGGTGCCTTAAATATATATATTTTTAAGATAAATAATATATATAATATATGACAAAATGATTATTAAAAAAACCAAGGTATAACAAAAAGTATAAGAGAGAAACCATTAAAATAAATTACAAGAAGTAAAAGTAAGACAAATGATCAATTATTTAAAAAAAAAAAGACCTCAATAATCTTAAGGCCATATTCAAAGTTATAAAAAGTGGATAGCTTTATATGTTATTTGAGGATAAAGGAGAAATAAACCTATATTAAGGTGATCTTTTTAAAAGTGCATTTAATTAATACACAATTAAATCACTTAATATAAAAGTACTTTTATAAAGTATAATTTTTTTTTACTTAAAGTGGATATACAATATTTTTATGAAGTATAAAAAAAGGTGTAAAAGAAATATATATATTTAATATTATTGGAGAGAGGAAAGTGAAGATAAGAAAGAAAAGAAGGGTGAAGAAAAGTTTTGAAGTACAAAGTACCTTGAACATACAAATTGATTAAAGTTTAAAAATAAATCTTAAAACCAATTCAAGTTTATTAAAAAAAAAAGGACAATTCCATATATAAATCAAAATTTTGGACTAAATGCCCTTTTTGTGAAATGGAGTTTGAGTATATGATAATTTTTAAAAATCAAAATAGATTTTGTCCGATTTGCGGGAAATCATTTCTTATGGAAGAATATCAAGATAATTCAGAAATACAATCACGAATATTGAAAGGAGAACTATGACATTATAAAGCGAGTACTAAAACATTACAGTTTGAAATTGAGAAGGAGAAATATTTTAATGGGTAAACAAAGAAAGATAATCGTTACTTCAAAGTGCGTATTCAGGAACTCATGGCACAAAATGAAGAACTAAAGACCAAAAGACAAAAAATGGACCAAGACTTACTAGAACGAGATGAAGAAATATTACGATTAAAAAATCATAATCAAAATTTACTAGTTAAAATCAGAAAGTCAAAAGGCAAGAAGCAAGGGAATAAAAATTCAGAACAAGAAAATCAAGGTCTCAAGGAGAAACTAACTGAAAAAGAGTAAGAAATCTCTTGCCTAAGGAACCTTAACCAGAAGTTACTTGAACAAATTAAAATCTTAAAGAACGAATGAAAGGAGAATCTAGATTCATAAAAATACGATAGGTTAGAAAATAAGGAAGAACTTTTACGATCAAGATGACATAATAAGGATTTATTAACTCATATTAAAAATCTCAAGCATGATAAGACATCTTTACAAGAAGAGCTAGATCACAAAACATCATTAGTGGACAAGGAAACAATGACTGAACTAATAGAGAAATTATCCCACATTCAAATTTCGATAGTAGAAAAAGGAACCAATACAAAGTCAGTTGATGTTCAAATTCAAAAGAACGCTTACATTGACAAATCACTACAAACATCAAAAGAAGATGATTCCAAGGAAAATTCACAAGAGATTAGGATGCCTTATCATCATCCTAATCACGAGAGTCATTATGACCAACGACTAGCAGAAGAGGAAAATAAACAATGTTCTTCTTACCAACAAATAAACTACCACACTGAAAAAGAAAGAAGACAAAATCAACAACTAGTAGGGAAGCTTAAAATGAGAATCCCCATTCGAACATCGATCATCAAACAATTCCAATGAAAATAGATTTGGGATGGATCACTCCCCCAAAAATGCAACACATTAGTTTGGGAATTCGAAGGTTATATCATCTTGTTTTGTCGAGAGTTACAACTACAATCAAAAAATATTTGAGAAGACATCACGTGCCAAAACAAAAGTTAAAAGGGAATCCTTCCAATGATTATGCTTTGAGGACAAAACATTTTTAAGCGGAAGGCAATGTTATGAACATAAATATACATATAAACTAAATATTAATAACACAATAATTAAATGATAATTAATAAATAATAATTATTAATAATGAAAGGACATGTCTCAAATAACATAACTATTGGTTGAGGGTACCCCTGCGTGGGTATATAAGCGAGTCCTCATTCTCATTTGTAATCATCTTACTATTCATTCCTATATATATATATATATATATTTGTCCGTATGGATTTGATTACTATATTCTAGATATTTTGGATTATTTGTGCATGACAAAGTTCGCCTCACCATTCAAATTCTTCGTTCACTTTATTTAATTAAAGTGATTTTTCCTAAGTTTTGACTTTAATTATTCTTTTAAAATCACTTTATAACCCTTTTTAATGCCAGAAAGTGATTAATTGGCTTTTAAGACATTTCCGAATGCTGGAAGTCCCTTTCTCATCATCCCAACCTTTAGAGCTTTTATTCCCGGTTCAACGAGCTATTACACTAAGGTGTCCCCTCCAATAATATGACCCAAATAACACCTTTAGTGCATTTAATTAATTTATACTCAATAATGCTCTTAATTTATGAAAACAGTCAGAAAGCCACAAAACCAAGAAGGAACTGTGCAATAGTGATCTTGATGATGAAATATGGTAAACAAACTACACTGGGCCTCATACAACTCCTCCAATTCACCTGAGCCCACTATTAACCTCAATTTATCCCTCTAGTCAGCTTGACGTAAACCCATAAGGTTGCATCCAACTGCAAAGCAGGGGAATCCAAAAATGGGAACATTACAATGTGCCAAAATTCACTCCTAAATGATTTTGTTAACTTTTACATTATTATGATTGACTGTGCTTAAAGCCATGATTAAAAGTTGGAGGATGCTTGTCGTATTCCATGGTGAGATGAATTTCTTAATTAGCATTGTTTTGATAGTCTTTCATTTAAAAGGAAAAATAAGTTGAGACTAGAATGGATGCACTGCAACATATTTTTACCAGTTTATGCCAACATCTCCAGTGGGAATATAGTCAAGCTGCAGAAGGCTGGTGATCATTTTTAAAATGTTTTCCAACTATTCCCATTTTCTACTACTTGCGCACCTTCAAATTGCTATGAAACTAAGAGACTTCATATTCAAAGTGGCCGGGTGTGGACTTACCAAACCATGGTGGGAACATGGGTGACAAAGAGTCACATTTAAGTTGAGCTTCACCAACACAAAAGTCCATATAAAGTATTTGATTAATTTATATTCATTTGATTCTGGATTTCAAAACAAGAAAAAAATAGTTGGCACTTCTGTGAAGCAATCATTGAAGTTAATGTTTGCTTTGTTGAATTAGATTATTGTTATTGGGAGAAAAAATACACTAGACCTGAAATATGATCCAAATATGGTTGATAAGACCACAAATATGAACAATTTAACATTGTATACTTCACATACATTTATATTTATGTATTTTTTTATAAGAAGTTCAAACAAAACCAACAGTGATCATCCCGAGTTTCCCTTTTGTTCCTAGGATATCTGGATTCTTAAAATTTACAAGGATAATGTTCCCCTTAGTCCCATTGTTAACACAATTGGGTTCCCTATGTATGTTCCTGCAAAGTATTTAGCCATTTGCAGATCTTTGAGGGGAGTGTTTGTCTTCAGTTGTCAGATGAAAAGATATGTACTATGAAATCATCATTGATAATGAAGAATGTAACATCCCCATTTTTAATGCTCGGTTTAGTGATGTATAATTAAATACAATGTATGGGTACATGTTTGACTATGCAATATGTAAGCATTTTATATAAAAAATAATAAAAATAAAAAGGTAAATGTATCATTGGCTGCAGACGAAGACTGAAAGAGTCACGGGGGATAAGTTTCCACAAGAGAGGGGGGGGGGTGTCCAAGGGGGAATTATTCATGTGTATTAATCCCAACCCACTTTCTAAAATTATTATTGTGTATGAGCCTTCTAATTTCCTTTTGAGTGTATCAAAACCCTATATAATGTAAATATGATGTATGGCCGCAAGCTTGACTATGTAATATGTAAGCATTATATATCGAAAATAATAAAAAGATAAATGTATTGTTGGTTGTAGACGGATACTGTCAGAGTCACGGGGGATAAGTTTCCACAAGAGAGGGGGGGGGGGGGTTCCAAGGGGGAATTATTCACGTGTATTAATCCCAACCCACTTTCTAAAATTATTATTGTGTATGAACCTTCTAATTTCCTTTTGAGTGTATCAAAACCCTAATCATTCAATACATGTAATAGGGTTGGTGTGAAAAATCACTTCACATGGTTATTGAGAGCATGGAGTTGGGTATAATTAACATTGAGGAATGAAAGGGTCGACATACATGGGTAAAAGAGAAATTTGAATGGGCATTGTGGGTAGTTTTTACATGCAATGTTTGGGACAACAAGAGGAGAGAGTGTTGGAGCTTGAAGGAAACCATAGTGGGTTCTGGGGGAAACTTGTTGGAGATGTAATTGCATGAAGAAACAATCTTTTAGGTTTGTAGAAGAGATTCATGTGTAATAAATTACCACAAACTAGTAAGATTGTTGCTGTGAAATTTTCCTCTGGCAGCGAACATCTATGGAATCCCCAACAAGAGAGATTCCTAGCTACCTTGTGATGGATCCCTGGAGGGAAGTGGGAAGGACCAAGGGATTGCATGCATATATGGGGGATCACATTCCCTAGGTTGTGTAGATTGAGGGGAAGAGAGCTGGTGGATTGGAATATTTGTAGGAAAAATCAACTTGTTGTGAGTTATATTGAGTTTTGAGGGGACAATAGAGATACTCTTTCTTGTGGATTCGTAGCCCTAGCTCGGGGGTAATTTGTTGATGATATTTGGATCAATAAATCTATGTTTAGGGGGAACGTCCAATCCTCTGCAGCTAATTGCGAATTTACGTAACAAGATAAGTGTTTTTAATCTCTGTTCACTATTTCATTCATGGATTTTAATTGCTGTGCATGTTACTCTGTTATTGAGTGAATTTAATGACTGCTGTGTATGTTTAATTCACTACACTCATGTTTATTAAACATTGTTGTTAGTTGCATGTCAAAATCCTTGATGCAGTGCATTTAATTTAATGGTATCAATTTTTTTTTGAGGGTTTAGTAGTGGGGGTACTACAGAGTGGTATTCGAGCATTTGTTGTTATGCTGGGTCTATAGGGTCTACTGCAAAACAACTAGGTTGAAATTTGTGTAGAATTTGGTTGAAAATTGAATTTTCCCAGATTGAGAAATCGAGGTCAAAACCCCTTGAAATTCAATTTTCATATTGATATTTTTGGCACAGAAGGTTAGTCAGGCAACTTAATGGTCAATACAACTGCCGAGGGGTCGAGTTGGCTCAAGGAGTCTAGTATGTGGGTTCATGACAATCGCAAGTTCAAAAAAATGGAAAATCGACTAAGTGTTGAAAAGTTTTCTCATTGCATAGACAATGTATGTCAACGAAGAAAGATCTTTTGAAGTGGCCGATACAATGTGTTGGAAAAAAATATCTTTTGAAGTTGCCTATAAAGGAGTGTGTTGGCGAAGAAAGATCTTTTGGAGTTGTTGATACAGTGTATGTTGGCGAAGAAAGACATTTTGAAGTCATTAATAAAGGAGTGTGTCGGTGAAGAGATGTCTTTTGGATTTGCTGATACAATGTATGTCAGTGAAGAAATATCTTTCGAAGTCGTCGATTATGTCGGTGAAGAAAGATCTTTTGAAGTCGCCGATAAGGGAGTGTGTCAACAAAGATTTTTTGTTGATATTATGGTAGCTGCGGGAGGTATTAACCTCCATGTGTAACCTCTGACTAGAATGGAATATTCTGGAAGCAAGAGAAACCCTAAACATATGTGTAGAAACCCTACAAGACAAGTCGACACAGTAAAAGAATTAATATTAAAGTGTTAGTTTCTATAAGGATAAGTTAGCCCACACAAGTGACAAGAACCACTATAAATAGGAGGCACTTGAGATCATTTGTACTCACTCACTTCGCTCACTCTCTCAAGTATAGCACAAGTTTGGAGGTACAACTGAAAGAATGGAAGGTGGATCTTCTGGGGTGATTCTTGGTCTCTCTCTCTCTAACTCTATCTAGCTTAAGATATGCGCCCTACCTTCTAGTATCTCTTGGTGGTATTCTTGGTGACATTATTGGTGGTATTCTGATGTTCTTGGTGGTATTCTTGGTAAGTGAAACTACATTATTTGGGCATTTCATCACTGCATTATTCTTCAGATCGAAGTATAACTCCGCAGGTGTAAAAAAAAATATAAAAGTCTGGAAATTTTTTCACCATTATTTGAGACCTATTCCATTGGATTTATCTCTTCGCCCTTATCACATTCATACCTATCATTTTTCAGCAATTTTTTTGACCCCACCCGTCCCTCTTCAGTTCCCTCGTCATCATGGCCCATACCCGTAGCCAAGACTTGGAAGCTCACTTCAATACCTTGCAATCTAATTTCATAGAGACCCAACAAGAAGTGAGACAACTCAGTGCCAATATTTCCACCATCAATAAAACCACGCATTCCTCCATCATCGCCTCAATTGCGAAACTTAAAGAAGACCTCAAACAAGACATGACTGCCCAACTTGAATCTGTTGCTTCGATGATCTACACCAAGCTTCATATCCGTGCAGATCCCCCTTTATCTGACCCACCTTTTCATACCAAAGCTGAAACTTCCTCTCATTCCCATAATTTTCATCCCCATCACTTTCAACATGACCTACGCCTTTTGCGGGTGGATTTGACCAAATTTGATGGCTCGGATCCCACTGGTTGGGTAACTCAAATGGAACATTATTTCTCTTTGTACGACATTACATATGACTTGGCCAAACTTCGGTATGGTGTTCTCCATCTAGATCAAGAACGATGGCAATGGTGGCAATGGAGAAAAACTGCCCGTCAAGGGTATCTTGCTTGGACACACTTTGTGGCAGAGATTTATGAATTCTTTGACACTGACACCAACCATTTAGGCTGTTTGAAAAAGTTGAAACAATCTGTCACAATGAAAGACTTTATAGATGCTTTTGAGTGACTGGATTTTCGTACAGAGGGCATGTCTGATGCTTTTTTTCGAGAATGTTTTATCAGTGGCCTCAAGGATGAGATTTGTATGCATGTCCTCATGGCTCAGCCTCAGAGTTGGGTGGAGGATACTAAACAAGATAAAGAAGCACAATAGGTTGTCTCTTCTCAAAACCAGAAACCCTTCTTTATTCCTCGCACTAAACTAGTATATCCCACTCCTCCTTCTACTCCACTAAAGATCCAAAAATTGACCAGCGCTGAAATGGATGAACGCCGACTCAAAGGCCTTTGTTATAATTGTGATGAAAAATATTTTCCGGGACACAAGTGTAAGGAACAAATATTTTTATGACCATCTTAGAGGATGTTTCATAAGAGGATGTTGAAGCTCCCCTTGGGTCTGAGTCACCTGAAGCCACCGACATTACCCCTCCCTCAGACCCTCCCGAAGTAGAACTGGTCATGTCCCTAAATGCTCTCACGGGCTTCTCTACTCCCCAAACCCTCAAACTAATTGGCTACATCAAGCATAGGAAGCTCATCATTCTTATTGATAGCGGCAACACCCATAATTTTATTCATCACCACATTTCCCAAGAAACTAATTGCTATATCCGTGAAGTCAATAATTTCCAAATCATGATTGCCAATGGAGGGTCCATGAAATGTGGAGGGCATTATGAAAATGTGCATCTCCAAATTGGTGACTACCACTTGAAATCTCATATGTTTTCTATCGACATGGGTGGTTGTGACATTGTGTTGGGTGCAGACTGGCTAAGGACTTTGGGTCCCATTCTCATGGATTTTAAAGAATTAACCAAGCAATTTGACCAGGAGGGCCATCAATATAAGTTCCAAGGCATCACCACCGGTTCCCCTAAGATCATTAGTTCCCATCGCATGGAAAATCTACTCAAAAAAGGTCATTCGGGAGTTATTGCCCAACTCCATGCCATACAAGCAATCGAGACACCCTCTGTTCCGCAAAACCTCCAATCCATCCTCTCTAAACATCAAGTGGTTTTTTCCACTCCGCAGGGACTCCCTCCTTCCCATGGTGTTCATGATCATTCCATTCCCCTTGTCCCAGGAAGCCTTCCTCCCAATATTCGTCACTATCGTCACCCCTTTTCCCCAAAAAATGAAATTGAGAAAATGGTTCAAGAACTGCTTAACACAGGTGTTATCTGCCCTAGTACGATCCCCTAATATTCTCCTATGGTCATGGTCATGAATAAAGAAAGATCTTGGCACATGTGTCCTGATTTCTGCGCCCTCAACAAACTCACCATTAAAGACAAATTTCCCATTCTTGTCATTGATGACTTCTTGGATGAATTGAGTGCTGCCCAATTATTTACTAAACTTGATCTTCATTCTGGCTATCACCAGATCCGTATGAAAGAGGAAAATATTCCTAAGACTTCCTTTAAAAATCACGATGGCCACTATGAGTTTTTGGTCATGCCCTTTGGTTTGTGTAATTCTCCCTCCACTTTCCAAAGCCTCATGAATCATGTCTTCCGTCCTTTTCTCCGTCATTTTGTCTTAGTTTTCTTTGATGATATCCTCATCTATATCAAAACCTGGACAAACCATCTTTCTCATGTGGATCGAGTTCTCCATCTACTCTCTCTACACCAACTTTTCCTGAAACAATATAAATGTTCTTTTGGCACCTCAAAAGTCGAGTACTCGGGTCATCTTGTTGCAAAGCACGACGTCAGGGTGGATCCTAAAAAGATTGAAGCTATGGAAGACTGGCCTCACCCAAAGACTCTCAAAATCTTGCGTGGATTTCTGGGATTAATAGGTTATTATCAAAAGTTTGTTAAGAATTATGGAAATATTACGACCCCTCTCACTGCACTCCTTAAAAAGAATTCTTTCACCTGGACTCCAATAGCTTCTCAAGATTTTCAAACCTTGAAGATGACCATGTGCATCACTCCAGTCCTGGCACTTCCCGATTTCACAAAGACCTTTATAGTGGAATGTGATGCTTCAGGGACAGGAATTGCCGATGTCCTTATGCAAGAGGGTCGACCTTTGGACTTTACCAGTAGACAACTGTCTGAACAAAATTTGGGCAAATTAATCTATGAAAATGAAATGTTGGCTATTCTGCATGCCGTTGATCTTTGGCTCCCTTATCTATTGGGGCAACGCTTCCAAATTAAGATAGATCATCAAAGCCTCAAGTATTTTTTGGAACAACGCATCTCCTCTCCAGAGAAACAAAAATGGGTGACTAAGATATTTGGATATGATTATGATATTATTTACAAGAAAAGAAAAGGCAATGTGGTTGCGAATGCACTTTCCCGAAAATATGAAGATGAAGGGTCCCTTTTTTCTCTCTCTTTCATTGTACCAGATTGGCTCCAAGCCGTTCGCCAGGAATGGCTACATGATCCCAAAAGTTCACATCTAATACAATAATTTCAGTCAAATTCTCCAGTTTCCCCAGGGTACTCTTGGCTCCATGATGAGCTTCGATACAAAGGCAGTTTGTATTTAAGTAAACAATCAAAACTTAAATCCATGGTACTTTCTGAGATTCATGCTACACCCATAACTGGGCACTCAGGGTTTACCAAAACCTATGACAGGGTCAAATGTTCTTTTTTTCTGGGATGGTATGAAACAATACATTTGTAATTTTGTGGCTGAATGTGATGTGTGCCAATGCAAAAAGGGTGAAATAGTCAAATCTCCTGGCACACTACAACCGCTTCCGATTCCACCTGCTATTTGGTAGGATATCTCTATGGATTTTATTGTAGGCTTACCTAAATCGAGAAATAAATCAGTCATCATCATGGTCGTTGATCTCCTTTCCAAGTATGCTCATTTCTGTGCTTTTCAACACCCATTTACAATAGCCAATGTGGCTCAAATTTTCATGGATACGGTCTTCAAGCTTCATGGCATGCCACATTCTATTGTTTCTGATCATGACCCAACTTTCAAAATTTTTTTTTGGCAAGAACTGTTCAATCTACAATTTACCCAATTGCATCTCAGCACAGCCTATCATCCCCAGACTAATGGTCAAACTAAAGTTGTCAACAAGTTTTTGGAAACATATTTGAGGCATTTTGCACCAGACAAGCAAAATCAATGGGCTTAATTGTTACCACTAGTTGAATGGTGGTACAACACTTCATACCATACATCTACCCACATGAATCCTTTTAAAGCAATATATGGACTAAATCCACCTTCAGTTCTCTCATATTTACCGGGTGTCTCGAAGGTCCAGGCAGTTGACCAAACACTTACAGTTCAAGAGGCTATTCTCCATACCCTCAAAGAGAATTTGGTCATGGCCCAGAATCACATGAAGCAACAAGTAGATCAAGGTCGCTCTGAACGTCAATTTGCAGAAGGGGATAAGGTGTTTCTTTTACTAGAACCTTACAAGAAAAATTTCCTCAAGGTTGACCATTGTCAGAAACTGGCGCCCAAATTTTATGGTCCTTATACCGTTCTCAAGCGTGTGGGACAGGTGGCCTATCAATTAGCTTTTCCCAGTCATTCTAAGCTACGTCCTGTTTTTCATGTTTCCTACTTAAAGAAGGTGATTGGAACTAAGTTCCAAACTCAAACCAACCTTCCCGAGTTGGACGAAGAAGGCTTGTTGGCCCTTGACCAAGTTTTGAGGAACACTTGGTCATATTTGACCGTTTGTGGGACTTCGATAGCTTATCAAATATGGAGCTCCGAAGTGGAAATCGTGCAAGATAGACCCATTTTTGGGTCCTTTTAGGGTTTTGGGTTAATGTAATGGGGAAGGGATGTTGGCCCGTGGGTTCACCCACGCTTAGGCCCACTTTTGTAATGTATAAATAGATAGTAAATGTAAGAAGTAGTAGAAGTTGTTGATTAGTGCACTTGGTGATTGCTTAGTGCAAGTTGGCTAAAGTGATAAGAGTTGGATCTGTGTGATCAAGTATTGTAAAGCTTTGTGCATTTTGTGTAAGACTTGCAGAGCTGAGTGTAAGTCCCTATGAGAGACTGTAGAAGGATTTGTGCTGTAAGGAAAGGAAGAAGGATCTAGCAAGCTGCGCAAATCTTTTGTCCTATGCGTAGTAGGGTTTGGAGGCTTTGTGCTATAACTGATTGAAGACATTAATAAAGAAGAAGACTTTGTGGACGTAGCCCCAGGGTGGGGGTGAACCACGATAAATATGTGTGTTGTGCTCTGTGCCTTGACTTGATGTGCTTGTCTCTTCCTTTGCTAAGTTCTTTGATGTGTTTATATAGATATATTTACGCTTTGTGCTTATGATCTATGAATGAATGTTAGCTATGATATGTATGAATATGCTTAGTGATGATCTATAGGATCTGATATATTTTAGTGTTACTAAGTGCTAAAAGATCTTATATCTAAGTAAATGTTGCGATGCTCTGTGCTATCTGCGAAGTATAATAAGATTGAATATTGATGAAGATTAACTGCCAAGTGATCTGTTAAGTGTTAGAATCATAGGTCTGTGTCCCAGCTAAGGTTGCATACATCTGAGTCCTGCAACCACCCATGCCTCTACCTCGGGTGAGACTTCATCTGCTTCACATGTGTTGCCGAAAGGGCTGGTAGTTAGGGTTTTTTTGGTGTGCTGTTGTAGCGTTGAACCTTGGGTCTTCCCCTGTGCCAACAAATGGTTCCGTTTTCGAGACCTGAAACTGTGATTGCTGGGAATTGAGCAGAAGAAGCTTTGTGCAAAGATTCGTTCTAAAATTGTAAAAGCTTTGTGCATGGATCTATGCCCTAGTGTGCAGTGATCCACTTGATCTAAAAAGCTCTGTGTTGAATAAGGAAGGACAGATCTGAAGGAAAGAAGTCAGATTTGCAAGAAAAGAGGTTGATACTGAAGAAAAGAAGTAAGATCTGTAAGCTCTGTGCTCCGATAAAGGTAAGAATAGTTAAAATTTATTAGATATGAAATCTTTGTGCCCTGTAGAAGTAAAAGAGGTGAAATTTTTTATTTCTAAAGTATGGATTTAGGTATGTTTGATAGATTTTGTCCTAGCTTGAAAACTAGGGCATTATTAGATGAAAGAACATTTGATATGAATAGATCTGATAAGAATAATGATAGATATGTTATACCTATGCATAGAATTTTTTTTTGGACTAACCAATGGATGCAGGATCCTAGAAAGAAAATTTTTGCAGGTTTACCATTATGATCCTAGCGCGCAGTATAAGAAAAGTTGGGGATCATTGAAGAGAAAGAGAGGATTAAATCTTTGTTACAGTTGCAGAAGACCAAGACATCTTGCTAAGGAATGCCTTGGGAGAAATCCTAGTTGCCTATATTGTAAGGCTATGGACCATGAATTACTRGATTKCCCTCGAATGATTGCTAGACTTGAAAATATGAATAGGGAGAAAGCAAACCCYGAAGGAGATCAAGAGACTAAGATTATAGAAGAACTCCAGAAAGAATCAGAGATTATGTTGCTGAAAATGAAAGAAACCCTGGATGAACATAAAGATGCCAGTTTGTCAKAGATCTTCAAAGAAAAGGAGAAAATCGAAGTAAGAATAGGAGACTTCGACATTGACTGTGCTCTAGATGAGGGAACACAGATGAACATTATGACAAAAAGTAATTGGGAAACCCTAGGAAGGCCTTCTATGGTTCCTTCACTAGGAAAAATAGGATTGTTTAAAGGAAAAATGGTAACCCTATGTGGTAGGATTACCCGAATAACTATGAGTACCCATGGAGCTTCGACGGAGGAAGAATTCGAAGTTATTAAATTTATTGAGGACTATGCCCCATTCCCATATTTGTTAGGCAATATCTGGATTGAAAAAGACCAGATCCAAAGAAAAGAAAAAAAGGAAGCCCTATAACAAAAGAAGCAAGAACTCATGGAATTTATGACTAGAAAGATAACCTACTTGATGGAAGAACAAGAGAACATATCTAAGCTATTAAACACCAAGGAATTGGATGTCAAAGCTATAAGAGCATTAGAGGAACCACAAAAGACTAAAATACCTAATCCATATGATGAAGGTGTATTAACCTTGGATATGAAGAAAGGATCTCAGCATCGCGAAGTGACTATGTCGAGAGAGGATAAAGATCAGAATGAAAAAAGGATGACTGAGATGAAGCTCACTGGGAAGAAGGCTAGGAAGCTAAGTAAGAAGAGAGCCAAGATTGAAAAGTTACAGAAGATTCCACAGGAAACTTCGCAGAAGGAAAAATCACAGGAATTGAGCTTCGCTGGGATACCAGAACAACGACATATGGCACTTCGTTGTGGCGAAGAAATATAGCCGTTGGACCGATATACCCATTCGAATTCCACCCCAAATGGGCATAAAAGCATTAAAAGATCACTACCAGACCATTGGACCACGCCATAACGAATGGATCAACGTTCATGAAAGCTTCATACCCATTGCAGGCAGACAGTTGATGAATTTCCTATTTAGCTCGCCGCCCTGTGCCCGAAGATTTTTTTTTCCAATGGAGAAATCGAAGCCCACAGAACTAGTGATTGTCTACAGTGATCATTGCAAGTAGATTTTTCATCCTAGTTCAACATTTTGAGATCATCGTGACCTCGATTATCTTTCCCGAGTGCGTATGTCCGACGAGCTCACCAAACTTGAGGAATCTGTCACAAAGGTCCTTCTTGAGTTAATTACTGAGAGAACCATGTCGGAAAGAAGAATGTCCACTGGAGTTCAAGCATCATCGACAGAAGGAGTGCAAGCCTCCCCGTCGACTGCTCGAGCAGGAACATCTCAAGCTGACACATAAATAAGAACTAAGCATAAGGACGACATAGCCAATGCGAAGTTAGTGCCATCCATCCTACCAGCTTACATACCCCCTCTGAGAAGTGATATTAATAGGGACAGTGTCCCTAGAGACTTTGAATACACCCTAGTCACTGCATACCTATCGAAAGGAGTGTGCACCTACTGCGCAGATCAATACAAGGTTACAACGTTGAAGTTTTGCAACTTCAACCTGGGGGACCATAAAGCTTACAACATGCTCATCCCGTATAAGTACTTGATGAGAACTAAGGGAAAGAATTCGAAGCTCATCCCTCAACAATGGACGATGAACCTCACGTAGTCTACTTTGCTCAACGTTAAGAAAGTATCGCACTTCGGCAGACACCAAGAGGTGAATTCTTGTGTAAAGCTACTGCTAGCAAGTTACCATGGAGGATACCTGTGGTTAGATCGTCGCATAATTATTGATCTGAAATTGATCAATAGGATAATTGGGCTTAGCTTGTAGGGCCCTGATCCCCATGAGTACTATCCTGGAAAGACCGCAGACTGCACTCTTTCCCAGAAGATCAAAGAAGCCTATTTCAATGTTGAGAAAGGCGCAAGAGGCTATTAGGTGGATTCCATTGAAAGTGGCGCAGTGGGCCTCGCATGCCAACTGGTCGTAGGGAAGTTGGTATGCAAGAATCAACCAACACAAGTATCTGTCTTTGTAGTTGACCTCGCAGGAAAGTGCATCGAGGGACTATAGATGAACTAGGTGAAGTACCTGGTGAATCAACTGGAGATTGACTGTAGAGAAACCCAGGATCAGGGGCATGAATTCCATTTTAGTTGGCTTATGATACTGATCGCTTTTGTTGCATGGGAGCTACCGGAAGGTGCAACCTTCCTGGACTTGGACCCCTTTGAGCCACTAGCCGCAAAGTTCAGTACAATATGGTACTCGAACGACATGAGCAAGCAATGGAAATCAAATTCCATTTTCCACACGTACTATAACCAATTGAAAGAAACCACAAGGAGCGAATCACGCATAACCCCAAACACTTTATAGAGATTCTGACCTCTGATAAAGTTTAGCACAGACCGCCACTTTATATACCTAACCCCACTCGCTGATGAGCACCAAGAACAACTTCAGTCCTATTATAAGATGACAGAAGAAGAACTGGAAGAGATCACCAAAGAATGGTCGGCGGACCTCACAGAAATGTTTGACATCAACAGCCCCAGAACGATGCAGGATACACCTGGGCCCAGTAAGATAAAGAAATCAAAGTCGACGAAGAAGATTGAATAATTCCAAGATGTTGACAACCTATCTGTAAGGACGACTTCCATTACACTAGATGAAGCAGGTGATGACGAAGAAGGTACAAAAACCCAGAGAGTTGAAGTACCACCACCTCGGGATGAAGAAGACTCATCGAAGAAAAGGAAGGTCTCACCTCTGAAATCTTCCTCCAGAAAGAAACCAAGAACCCCTGTAACCAAGATGCGAACTTCCCTCACGTTGGATGATTTTGATTTCATTTTTGCAGCGGTCAATGATTCTTCAAAGGAAATCATAGAGAAGTAGGAGGCGAAGCAGGAAAAAATTTGTAGCCATATTGAGATCACACTCTAGGGAGTACAACAAGCACTCCAGTCTAGCCATGCAACCTCTAGTGCACCTCTTCTAGAAGGAACAACAGAAGTAAGAGATGAATCAGGTCAGCTCCGCAAGATTGCTGATACTGTTGAAGCACACCTTCGACGTGCTCAAGAAGAAAAAGCACAGACCATCCAAGCCCTAAAGAAAGCACATGAGGAACTTACTGAACAACGCCAAACCGCGCAACAAGAGAAGAATGCTCTCCAAGAAAAATTTGAAGAAGACAGGGCGAAGATCCAAAAAGAGAAAGAGCAACTACTCGCAAAACAAATAGGAATTGAAGAAGCAGTCAACATAGCATTTCTCTCTATGATCGGCTTAGAGTAGAAGGCCAAAGAGACCATAAAGTGCCAAGTGATGAAGCTGGCTGAAGTTATTCAACAAATTCAACAAAGGGTCGTGGAATTAGATCTTCAGACCATACCACAGACTCTGTAAGAAGTGCGGGACCAATGAGAATTGCATGCCTCGAAAGCAGTCGAGAGGTTGTAGAATGTAAAAAACTAAGTACAGAAGCACGTAGATATATGAAAAACTATCTGAAGATCCAGAGTTGAAGAAACTGGAGTCCCAACTCCAGGAAGAAAAGTAGCAAGCCGATATAGTACAGGCGCAACTCAAGCTCCTGTCACCCATCGAGAGGATGAAGAGATCCCAGGAACAACGCACTTCCCAACAACTCATTCTTACCATGCAAAACAGAGTGATGGAAGTCACCCAGAAACTCCAGCCAAGCCAGGAGCCGACCCACCTATTTTTTGAAGAAATTGAAGGCCAATGAACACTACTTGAACAAGTAGTTTCTACAGTCGAGCAACAACTAGAAGGACCTATCAGTGAAGTGGTTGTTTAGGAGTTTGCTGAGCAAGAAGCATTAGCACAGAGACAAGTCAAAGAAGCTCGAGCCAAGCTGGAGACCTTTGAGGCAGAGTTACCCAGACCCGAGTGACTCGGGAGGAGTCACAAGTGAGTGTTGGGGGCCTTTTGGCCCTTGACTAAGTTTTGAGGAACACTTGGTCATATTTGACTGTTTTTGGGACTTCGACAACTTGTCAAAGACGAAGCGCAATGCGAAGCAGAAATCGTGGAAGCTAGACCCCTTTTTGGGTCCTTTTAGGGTTTTGGGTTAATGTAATGGGGAAGGGATGTCGGCCCGTGGGTTCACCCACGCTTAGGCCCACTTTTGTAATGTATAAATAGATAGGCAATGTAAGAAGTAGTAGAAGTTGTTGCTTAGTGCACTTGGTGATTACTTAGTGCAAGTTGGCTAAAGTGATAAGAGTTGGATCTGTGTGATCAAGTATTGTAAGGCTTTGTGCATTTTGTGTAAGACTTGCAGAGCTGAGTGCAAGTCCCTGTGAGAGACTGTAGAAGGCTTTGTGCTGTAAGGCAAGGAAGAAGGATCTAGCGAGCTGCACAAATCTTCTGTCCTGTGCATAGTAGGGTTTGGAGGCTTTGTGCTATAACGTAGGTAGAATAATATATTTCGATGTAATAAAGGTCAATATTAATAAGGCGTAGCAATAAGGAAGAATAAGTCAAATGTAAGAAGATCTAATAGAAGCTTCTGCTTCTAGAAGGATCTTCCTCTAGATGGTTCTTTTGATAGACACATTTAGTATAAACAAGAGTCAAGGGTATGAGAAATGTTGTCTTGGATATTATTGTAATAGAGCTCTGCTCGACTAGAGGTTGCCCCCTCAAAGAGGCAAGTGAACATTGCTCTCAGTAATCGAAGTGCTCATTTTGGTGTTATTTTGTTATCATTTTAGTATTATTGTGGTGTTGTTATGGTTATATTGTTGTTCATCTTCCATTTCTAGCGTTTTGTTTCCGTTCTGCATACTTTTTATATCTGGAATATTACAGATCAAAAACTTACATAATCTATGTCCCATGTCAACAGAAGGTTGAAATCAGTAGTGACATAACTTTTGATGAGAATATTTCCTTCATGAAATATATAGAAGATTCCATGGACTCAAATGATGAAGAAGAAAATGAAGATCCCAATGAAGAAACTATATGTTCTTCAGAACATCCCAATGAAGAACCAGAACAACCACTTGAATCCGCGGAACTAGTTATTGTTCCCTAGACCAGAAAGAAGCATAAATACATAAATCTCCAAGTGACACCTTCAAGGAAAGCAAGAGGCCCAAAATATTTTCTATTTATGAGAAGCTCATGACAAGTCTTGTCAATGCATAACCTTCCACGTTTGAAGAATCATTCAAGAAGGAAGAATGGAAGGAAGCTACGGTGGAATAATATCAATCCATCATGAAAAATGATGTATGGGAAATTGTGCCTAGACTTGAAGGAAAGTCTGTAGTGACTTCAAAATAGATTTACAAGATAAATCATGCAGTAGATGGGAGTATCGATAAATATAAGGCAAGATTTATGGCTAGAGGGTTATCCCAATAGGTTGGAGAAGACTATGATGAGACATTTTCTCTAGTTGCCATATATACCTCTATTAGAACCATCATATCTCTTGCAACATCCACGAGTTGGAGTTTACATCAGAGGGATGTAAAGACTACTTTTCTCAATGGAGTAATTGAGGAAGAAGTATACATAGAGAAACCTCAAGGTTTTGAGGTACACCTGAGAGAAACCCATGTATGCAGATTAAATAAGGCCTTGTATGTACTCAAGCAAGCTCCAAGAGCTTGGTATGCATGAGTTGACATTTACTTGATGAGACTTGTATTTTCCAAGAGCTATGCTGATCCAAAACTTTATTACAAGGTTGTGAATGATGCACATGTGATCCTACTACTATATGTTGATGATTTGTCTATGATAGGTGCATAGCCTCTCATTATTCAATGTGAGAGGGAGATAGCTTCTGAATTCAATATGAAGGATATTGGTCTCATGCATTATTGTTTGGGACTAGAAGTATAGAAAAAGCGTGGTGAAATATTCCTGTGGAAAGGGAAGTATGAAGTAAATATCCTTTAGAAGTTTGGGAGGATGGATTTCAAATCCATGGAAACTCCCATGGTGACAAATCTGAAGAAGTTGAGAGACTCCGATTATGATCTAGTAGACTCGTCCTTGTACCATAAATTGATTAGATTATTGATGTATTTAGTTAAACCCGATCAAACATTTGCTTTGCTGTAAACACGTTGATCTAGTTCCAGGTGGAACCTAGACATGAGAATTGGATTGCTGCAAAGCACATTTTAAGATATCTTCATGTCACGCTAAAACTATGGTTTGAGATATGACTCAAATAGTGATGTACAACTACATGGATTTACTGATTCAGATTGGGAAGGGAGTGCAAATGAAAAACATAGTACCTCTTGTATATGTTTCAGTTTGGGCTCTGCTATGATATCATTGGCTAGCAGGCAACAAAATTCTGTTGCACTCAACACTACAAAAGAAGAGTATATTGCAGCTTGTGATGCTTGTACGAGAGAAATATGGCTTCGTAAGTTGGTTTCTAGAATATTTGATTAGGTGCTGGATTCGACTGTAATATATTGTGATAATCAGAGATGTGTGAAGTTTTTAGAGAACCCTGTGTTCCATGACAGGTCGAAGCACATTTAGATCAAGTACTATTTTATCCATGATAAAGTCCAAATGGGAGAAGTATTTCTTCAGTACATCTCCACCGATGAGCAGACAACTAATATTTTATTGAAGCCTTTGTCCAAGATAAAGTTTTCATACTTGAGGGACAAGTTGGGACTCATGGATATTTCTCCCTTGGTTTAGAGGGAGGAGATGAATTCCTTAGTTGGGATGGAGTGCTGATATATGACATCATGGATAGTTAGTGTGTTTTTGGATAGACATTCTCAAGGCGAAGAATGGCCCAGGAAGAAAAAATTGCTGGTGGACAGACATTCTCCTTGTGGAGGATGGTCCAAGTTGACATATTGTTGGTGGACATACATTCTCCTTGTGGAGGATGGCCATGTTGACCGATTGCTGATGTACCATGGACACATATTCTCCTATGGCATTTCACGAATAGGTAGAATGGTCTAGGACAACTATTCTTCTAGGACACATTTCTGAATTAGAAGAATGGTTCATCTCCATGAGTTCACAGTAGTGACCAGAGTGGGGATATTGGTATAGGACAAACATTTTCCCTAAGTTCACAGTAGTGGATGAAGGGAAAATGGTCCAGGGCAATCATTCTTCTAGGACATATGTCTAGATTAGAAGAATGGTCCTTGTAGCCCACGACGTGGATTTCAACATTTGGGAGGAAAATAATTCTTCTAGAACATATGTTCAAATTAGAAGAATGGTCCTTGTAGCCCATGGAATGGATTTCAACATCTGGAAAAAAAATCATTCTTCTAGGAAATATGTCTAGATTAGAAGAATTGTCCTTGTAACCCATTACAGGGATTTCAACATTTGTTTGGACTGTCATTATTCTAAGACGTATGTATGGATTAGAAGAATGGTCCTTGTATCACTCTGTTGAGTGAGTGACTTATGCGAGACACTCTATTGAGTGCGCTAAGTATAGAACATGGCTTATTCAACATCATGCTTGATTACTGAGATGGAGTATGTCCTCGAGAGATGATGAAAATGATGATATGATTTGATTCCAGGAGACTATTGTACTGCATGGTGATAGCTTGTTGTAGTGGAGACTGTGTGTCTTTGAACAATAGCTATGTACTGTTGTGGTGGATGTGTTCCACTAGTAGTGACTGCATGTCACTAGATAGTAGATGTGCGCTAATAGGAGTGGTTGTGTACCACTAGATAAAAATTGTGTAATGCTATGGATTGACACTATTGTGATATATTAGATGGAGTTGTAGTAACTATGTACTACTACCTGATTTCCATGGAGACTACCAGTAGTGTTGAAAGTGTTTCCGAGGCTAGTGTGCCAACCAATAGTGTTGGAGGTGATTTCCAACTAGATGGATAATGATGATGATGCTTGTAACTTGATATGCATGATCATGAGATAGCTTGTGTGGCTATGATGTTGCTAGATGTAGAATGGTATGAAATACTATGTGAGCCTTTCCCATACCATGTGAAATGGATGGATGTGTTTGAGACCATTACAATTAATACCTCCCTATCTAGGAGGGAGTGTTGATATTATGGTACCTATGGGAAGTATTAACCTCCATGTGTAACCTCTTCCTAGAATAGAATATTATGAACGCAATAGAAACCTTAAACATATGTGTAGAAACCATAGAAGACAAGTTGGCTCAATAAAAGTATCAATATTAAAGTATTATATTCTAGAAGGACAAGTCGACCCAGACAAGTGACAAGAACCAATATAAATAGGAGATGCTTGAGCTCATTTGTACTCACTCACTTCACTCACTCTCTCAAGTATAACACAAGTTTGGAGTTGCAGCTGCAAGAATGGAAGGTGGATCTTTTGGGGTGATTCTTGGTCTTTCTCTCTCTGGCACTATCTAGCCCAAGATATGCGCCATACCTTCTAGTATATCTTGGTGGTATTCTTGGTGACATTCTTGGTGGTATTTTGATGTTCTTGGTAAGTGTAACTGCAACTACTGCAGTTGATTATTGTTCTTGTTCTATGGTTTTGGGACTTTCTATCTAGTGCGCTATCTTTGGATAAAGGTGCACTCTCTTGGTTATCTGTTGGTTCTAGTGCTGCTTTCAGAATCATTCTATCTAGCAAAGGTTATGGTGCTCGAGAGTGGCTGCGTGCCTATGGTTGGGTGACAATATTGTGATATTGTCTATGGTAAAATGAGCACATTGAATATTTTAACAGAAATATCTTTTGAAGTCGATGATAGAGGAGTGTGTTGATGAAGACAGAGGTTTTGTCACCGAAAAGTTTGCGAGGATTTTTTTTCGGGTGTCGAAACGTTGGAAAAGGAAAGACATTCGGGTTTTGAAACATTGGCGAAGGAAAGACATTTGGGTGATGAAACGTCGGTGAAGGAAACACTTTTGGGAACTAAAAATTTAGTGAGGAAAAGAGATTCCGATTCTAAAACATTGGCAAAGAAATAGTTTTCAACACTGACTTGTTGGTGAGGGAAAAATATAAGAAACCGTTGATAAAAAATAGGAGAAGAGAAGAAATAAGAAAAGGAAAGAAGAGAGAAGAGAGGAAGAGAAGAGGAGAGGAAGAGAAGAGGAGAGGAAGAGAGAAGAAGAGAAGAGGAGAAATATGAGGGAACGGAATGAGAAAATAGACAAGTTTAAAATGAAGTCTGGAACCAAAAACTTATTTTGGCCATAATAGTAGTAAAAAAACTCAAAATCAGGTGAAATTTAATGGGTATGTCCGTAGTGGTGAGGGATACAAGAGTTCCAGTGAGGGAAACTGTAACATAAAATAATGGTTTTTAAGGATCTAGGTCCTGCTCAGTAACCGGGGCCCAGCTAAAGTCAAATTTTTTATAGGGAGTCCAAAAAGTAGGCATGAAGATACCCAGTTGGGTTTTGCCAAAATTCCGAAGGAGTTGCAATGGAGTTGCCCAAACAAGGTACAATCCACTATTCTCCAAAAGTTTTTAGGGATTTTTGAAATATTTGGAGGAGGAAAAGGGAACCCAGATCAGCAATTTAAAAAAAATATTTAGTTGACACTCATCAATCCAGACAACTTTGTCTTGAGGGAGTTTTTTCCAGTTTTGCTCCGTTTGGGAGATAAACATTTTCGGCTAAAAATTCAAATTCTGGAGGAAATGAAAAATGGACAAATTTAGATTGATGTAGAAATTGGATGGAACATTAGATCACAAATCTAAGAGTTGCTTTGTATTTACAATCATGAATACTATCAATGTCAGTGTTGGGTGTTTGGGCTGACCCAAGTTATGATCTCAAAGGTTTCCAACAAAACCCTCAAACTATTGGCCCTCCTGGTAAACCAGAAGGAAATGTTGTGCACATAGTGCACAACACGGTCTCACCAGAGATAGTTTATGGGGGAATGATAAACTCAGGTGTCTCTAGTCAGGGAGGGGACTGGGAATGTGATCTGTTCCTTTTCCTTATGCATCACATTTATTATCCATTCATTTAAATATGGTATTCATTCATCAAAGAAACTATGCATGCATGCTATCATAATCTAAGCTAAACATCCATTCTGTAACTGATAAAGAACATAACCAGTAAAACAACCATTCAGACACATTAACACAACATGTTTACTATGGTTCACCCCCCTTGGGGTTACATCCACAAATATATGTCTCTTCTGCTCTTTTATTCACCATTATTCAAAATCTGTGTTGCACGCATTAGATTGTTTAGGATTACAATAAAAAAGTAGGATACGTTCCATCCGCGAGGCAGAATATACCACACCACGCTCCATAACCTATGACCTAACCCTCAAAAACCTACTTGCTAGTTTACTTAGACCCAAGTATTATCTCCTTCACCTTTTTTTACTAGACCTCCTAGGCCTTTATTTATACTATTCTATTGGCTCACCACCATTACATTCCTATCAAAAACCCTAACCATAACATGGATAGGTTTTCTGCATGTGTGCCACATTGCTTTTCCTCGGTGTTTCACATGCTTCTTTTACTTCATATTCTGCATGCTGATTTTCCTCCACATATGGCGCACACTCAAAAATAGCATTTTCTCTCCCCAAATAGGCCTTCGCCAATAGCCCCCCAACACTGACATGTGGCTCATCCAGAGCCACACAACCTTAGTTTACATTCTGGATTGCTAGCTACAACTCATGGAACACATTTTCCAATTGGGTGACTTTCTCTTTAACTTGTGTGCTCTGCTTTGCCAACTTTTACACACTCTGCACTGTAATGTGCTCTTCCAACACTTCTATGCATTCTGTATGTATTTTCTCTATTTTCCCCTTCTATGCTTGTAGTTTTTATACCATCCTCTTTGCTTCCCGCTGTAATGGCACCAGCTGAGCCTGTCTTGCTTGCTTGTCCATTTGTGCAACCTTCAATTCGTCCTATAGGTTCTTCATATCCTACACACTCCTCATCCTCTCTCAGATGGCCATTGCCTTCTGTTGCTGATTTAAGTCCTGAATGTATGCAATTATCTTCTCTTGATTTTGGTCCAGTTGTTGTATTTTCCCACCTTCTTCTATGCATGTCCACATCTGAGCAGTCCCACCATATAATTCTCCCAGTTCCTTAGCGTCATACGTAATACTATTGATGTGCGCAGTAGCCTCCTATTCTCTTTGATATCTGACTTCTGGGTGTGTAGTAGGAGTCAATTTTTCCATTACCTTTGTGATCTCCTGCTTGTATTTCTCCATGGTCTGTGAAATCCTATGAAACTTTCCTTCTGGTGTGACTTTCGACTCCTACGCACAGTCTGGTATGATTTTATAGACTTCTGTCAGTCCATTTTCTTATTTGTCTACATGTCTCTCCTCCTCCTCCTTCTCCATGGTCAACTGATCACACGTAATTTGTAACATTTCTGTAACCTCCCTGCCAACTTCCAAGTTAGTAGCATCTGCGCAGGCTCTGTATTGGACTTCTTACATCACACTTGTACTTTGTATAATTCCTTTGTATATATATGCACCATAACCATCTCAATTTGGTTTATGTCCCTAACTGACTTCTGTGTTGTCTCCTCATCAATTCTCAACATTTGTTGTGTGAGCGTAGGTGCTTGCCGTGTCCTCTCTGTTTTCTACACTGTAGGAATGCACAACCTTTGTAGAGTATCATGGAATTCCACCAACTTAGCCATGATCTCTTCCATTTGTTCCTCTACTGTGCGTACTACATATTATCCTTTGTCTTGGAATTTGTCTACCACTAACTCGACATCGTCCTTTGTAATTGTGATTACTGGAGGATTCTTATGATATTTCATTTTCTTTCATGTTTCCTCCTCCTGTGTTCCAATTCTCTTCTTCTGTGAGGTCTGTGCCTCAATCTTATTCTTCTATGCATCATCCTCCTTGGGCCAAGAGGTTTCTCCATTCTTGTTATTTCCCTTTACTTCTTCTCTTGACACCGTTTCTTTCTTCCTAGGATTTTTTGTTGCTGCATTTCTTTTTGAAGGTTGAGCACACTCTGCATCTTTCCTTGTGTTGTCTGCTAGGATATCTGCTGTCTTTGAGGGCCTTTCCTATGCCTGATCCTTTGGTTTTGTCCCTTTCTTTGGTGTCACTAGGACTTTCTACTGCACAGGTAAGTATTTAGTGGCCCATTCAATATCTTCCTGTGTTGCGCAATATCTCATCCTCATCCATTTCTTCTTGGGGTCTCTCCTATCCTGGATCCACATGTGATGTTTAGATTCATTAAAACTAACAATCCCTTCGTTCTCCTGGACCACCTCAATATGAATCCTCCACACATTTTCTATTTTCTATTGCATGTCTTCTAGAAAGATGGAAAACAATACACTGTTTTCTTGTTGATTGTTATTGACCTTAGCTGATCCAGGATCGTTTCATCGAATGACTTATAAAGAATTACATTAAATGAGCATAAATTAAAGTGCAACATTAAAGAAGGAAAAAATCAAAATTGAAGAGACATAAGAATCAAATACGAAAACAAAACTTAACAACAGAGTTTGTCCCTGGTGGACTATGTCTCTGGGTCCTGTTATCAAATGGGTAGGCTCTTTCATTAACTCAACAAAAGAATTTGGAAAAATACATAAGTATACCCCATTCTGAAATCAAGCTGCAAAAATAATGCTCAGATCAAAAAACAAACATCACCACTGAATTCACGGCGTTGAATTACCCAAAAATGACTGTCTCCACACCTTGATCTGACTCTGGCACTCCCAGGCCCAAGAAGAAATTCATCTCGGTTTCTGTGCCCCTCTCTGCAACCTGGATTAATGACTGGACTGCATAGAATTCCATGCCCAAGCAACTATGCCGTACGTGCACCTCTCTCTTGGCTGGGCGGATTCGAAAATTAAATGTGTTTTGCGACGTTGGTTACAATCTATGGCCGTTAGCCTGTTGGTTTGGGTGGAAGTATTAAGGTGCATATGGGGGAGGAGGTCCCGGGGTCAAACCCACAACCTCCCCCTTTTGGGTTTTATGTTGTTGCAATATATAAATATAAAATAAGGTTTGTTCGCTATATTTAGCGGTGGCACTAATCCATATCCCAATGGTTTTAAATCGTGGCCAAGTTTGGGGGTCCGCCAAATCTGGTGGACCTGCCAAACTTAATACTTTTTCAAATTTTTCTCATGGTATTTCATTGAGCATTTCCTGCCTGCCATGTGGCAGCCTCTGATTGGGCCACGTGGCACCCTCTCACTGGTCCACGTTGTCCCCTGCTAAGTCATCATTCCACATCAACATGCCACATCATCATTCCACTTTAGCGTACAAACCATACGAACTGCCACATGGCACAATCCGATTGGTCCATGGATCAACCCAAAAATTCCAAAACTAGGTGACATGTGGCAGCCTCAGGTGCTTCCACGTCATCATGTTGATGTTAGCATGCCACGTGTCACCTTCCTACTCCTGCCACATGTGCTGTATGGATGATGATGTCATATGTACATATGATGACATCATCCATATGGATGATGATGTCAACAGTACAGATGCTGACATCAGCAGTACATATGCTGACTCATCCCCTATTGACTGGGCTATGTTGACCAAACTTTGACCACGAATATCTTTCATTTCGTAACTTTGTTTGACGAGCCATTTGCATCGTTAGAAATTTTGCGACGCGCTCTTCGTAATCATGTCATTTTCACTGAGGTTTGGGAACTTTGAATTTTTTCCCTTTCTCTATCTGCTAAAGCCATTCTGAGTGTCTTGAGTTTCCTCTGTGAGTTCTGAGTTGTTCTTAGCCTTCTCTGGATCCTTTTTGGATCACACCTTCCCACTGAGAGATTTTTGGACCACCAAAATATTTCATTAATCAACATGTAACTGAGGGAAGAGTCCCCTCACTTTGTCCTTCTCTATCCACTTTGCCTTACTTTGATGTGTGCCCTTTAAGCCTACTCGAAGATAATCAACATCACCCCTGTGTGAAGTCCTCGTCCTCCTTTCCAGTATTATATCTTCCTGTAACTCATCCAAGTACTCAGGTGAAAACTCATCAACTGAAGGTATTGAAACTTCCTCATCTTGATCCATGATCATGGGAGGCTCAAAAAGTTTCAAGTTCTCAACATTCACAATTGAGTAAATCTGCATGTAAGGTGGAAGATCCAGACGAAAAGCATTGGTACCACTTTTTTCAAAGATAGTGAAGGGTCCATAATGAATGGGCTTGAGTTTCTTTCCTTCACTCTTCAATCTCTCCTTGCTAATGTGAAGCGATACTTGGTATCCAAACTGGAACTGATGATCAACCTTCTGCTTGTCATGTCAAGTTTTATACTATGCTTGAATTTTCTTCAACTATTCTCTGACTACCTAGTGTATCTGTTGGATCCTCTGGATGAACTTGCGTTCTTTGTACTATGTTCATTCTTCATTCACATCAACATCTCTCCCATACATCAAGTCCAAAGGAACCTTGGGTAGGTACCCAAAACATGTCTCAAAAGGTGAACTCTGAGTGGATGAATGTAAATCTCGGTTGTAAGCATGCTGTACATAGGGTATCTGTTCATCCCATAACTTGGGATGCTTGCTATAGTAGCTTCGAAGTAAAAGTACCGCTGTTCGGTTTACCACCTCTGTCTCTCCATTGGTATGTGGATGGAAAGCAATGTTCGTCTTCAATTTTGTGTCCATTATCCTCCACAAGATAGTCCAAAAGTCCCCAAGGAATCGAGTATCTTGATCCGAGACAATGGATGTGGGTAACCCAAAGTGAACCCAAACATACTGAAATAAGAGATTAGCAGTCTGCTCAACAATGATCTGCTTTTTACATGGAATCAAGATACACATCTTGCTGAACCTATCCACTACAACATACAAATAGTCATGACCTCCTTTGGTCATTGGTAAACCCCCTACAAAATCCATGGAGATACTTTCCCACATATGGGACATAATAGGAAGTGGTGAGTATAGCCCCAGTTTTCTATTAGTGGGCTTACAAGTAGAACGCATCATGCACCCGTTTACATATTTAGTTACAATTTCTTTCATTTGAGGCCAATAACAAAACCTCTTCAAATGAGCCATAGTTTTTCCTACCACAAAATGCCTAGACACAAGAGAAGTGTGAGCTTCTCGTATTACATGGACTCGTTCACTTGTAGGAATACATAGCTTTCCAAGATGGTAGAGTAGTTTTCCCTACAAACAATAGTTCTCTACCTGTGCACCAAGGGTTAGATTCTGTAACATCCCCGACCACCCAGGCCGGGCCATGCTACTCCAGAAAACGATTTTATGCTCTAACACCACATTGTAACATACCCAACATCCAACTGAGCTATGCCACATAAAATTTTCGAACTGCATGCAATTAAAACATATACACACATGTTAGGGTCCTAACCTGCACATAGGTAGAGAAATATATTTGGATGTAATAAAGGTCAATATTAATAAGGCCTTTCAATAAAATAGAATAAGGCGGATGTAAGAAGACCTAA
>JZKD02S1746728.1:77038-114985 GCA_000966675.3 Picea glauca | reverse complement strand
TTCCTTCCCCACCCTTCTCTCTCTCCCCCACTCCAAGGCTCCTCTCTCTCTCTCTCTCTATCTCTCTCCCCCTCCCTCTTTCCTTGTCCCACTCTCAACTAATCCCTCTCTACCCCCTTCTCTCTTTACCTCTTGCATCTATCCCTCTCTCTCTCTATGGATTCAAGAAAGAAATTCCTCGAGAAAAGAGAAATTGATTGAAAATGTAGAAGAAGAAAAAGAAAAGGTAAAGTTACATATGTCAAAGCGTAGCCTTTCAGAAGAGGGAAATCCAATTTCTAGCGAAATCGATGTCGCTATTGTTTCTCCTCCATCACCCGAAGAAAAGAAAAATATTTCATTAGAGAGAAATCCATCCAGTATATCTTCAAGACAACTTGTTGTGGATAACCAGATGATGGAGGATTTGCTTGGATATAATTATACAATGGATGAAATTAGAGAAGAAACTAGTGTATAACATTGTGGTGAAGAAGTTACTGTGGTGAAATCTCTTGTTGGACAATCAAATGTTCTAGAAACTAGTCAATCCCATGTCCAATCTCTTCCCATAGTTGATCCACTAGTGATTGAAGGGAAAAAAACTACAACTTTGTTAACTCCACAACAGGGAGATCAAGAGTGCCATAATACGGGTTCATCGTCCCTACCTAGATTGGTCGTTGTGCGGCAAAGAAATCCTAAATGCATTCAGGTTGATAAAAGTGGTATAGAATCACTTGAAGGTAAGTTACCTAACTGTACTATTCATTATCACTCTTATAAAATAATTAAAGAATATTTTGAACCAAAAATTGATTTTGTTGAATGTCAATTATTTTTATCTTTGTTAAAATATATAAGTTTGACTATTGTTAGGAGAATTTTAGGCATTAAAACAATCAAAAGTGTAGAAACAAGTCATCATATTGATAGAAAACTTGTAGATGGTTTTCAAATAATTGGTTAGAAATCTTGTTCTAAAGACCGCAATGCAACCTCATGTGTCTTGTCACAATCAATTGTTAGAAATATCACAAGAAAACATCGTTTTCTACAACAAACCACCCACCTCTTGAAATGCAATGTCAAAACCCTTAGAAAGTATTCTCATAGACAAGATAGCCTTGACAAAGGTGGCCCAATATATTTGTGGGTGTTCACAGGTAGGTTACCACATTTGACATGAAGTTAATTAGAGGGGTTAATGGACTACTTCAGGATTTCTGGCATGAGAACACTAGGCCTTCTTCCAACCCAAAATATGTACTAAAATTAAGAAGGGGGTATAGGTACCGTGAACCCCATATTAAACACTTTATTAACATTACACAGACGAAATTGTATGAGAGATTCATAACATTACATCGTGCACTTAGATTGAACCAAAGATCTTTCTATANCTTGCATGGATTTCTGGGCTTAACAGGGTATTATCGCAAGTTTGTTAAGAATTATGTAAAGATTGCAACACCTCTCACTGCTCTCCTAAAAAAGAACTCTTTCACTTGGACTCCAGTCGCTGTTCAAGGTTTCCAAACCTTGAAGATGAACATGTGCACCACTCCGGTTCTGGCCCTTCTTGATTTCACAAATACCTTTGTGTTGGAATGTGATGCCTCAGGGAAAGGAATCAGTGTTGTCCTTATGCAAGAGGGTCGACCTTTGGCCTTCACCAGCAAACAACTATCTAAAAGGAATCTGGGCAAACCCATCAATGAAAAGGAAATGTTGGCTATTCTGCATGCCGTTGATCTGTCGTGCCCTTATCTCTTGGGGCAATGTTTCCAAATTAAGATAGACCATCAAAGCCTCAAGTACTTTCTGGAACAACTCATTTCCTCCCTGGAGCAACAAAAATGGGTGACTAAACTCTTTCTATATGATTATGAGATCATTTACAAGAAAGGAAAAGACAATGTGGTGGTGGATGCACTGTCCCAAAAATATGAAGAAGGATCCCTTTTTTCTCTTTCCTTCATTGTACCAGGTTGGCTCCAAGCTGTTTGCCAGGAATGGCTACAAGATCCCAAAAGTTCGCATCTAATCAAACAATTACAGACCAATGCTCCAGCTCCCCCAGGGTACTCTAGGCTCTAGGATGAGCTTCGATACAAAGGCCATTTGTATTTAAGTAAAAAATCAAAGCTTAAATCTACGGTACTTTCTGAGCTTCATGCTACACCCACAGCGGGGCACTCCGGATTCACCAAAACCTATGACAGGGTCAAACGTTCTTTTTTCTGGGATGGTATAAAACATGACATCCGTAATTTTGTCACTGAATGTGATGTGTGTCAATGCAACAAGGGAGAAACAATCAAATCTCTGAGCACAATATAACCGCTTCCGATTCCACCTGCTATTTGGAAGGATATCTCTATGGAATTTATTACCGGCTTACCCAAATCAGGAAATAAATCAGTCATAATGGTGGTTTTGGATCGCCTTTCCAAGTATGCTCATTTCTGCGCTCTTCAACACCCATTTGCTGCATCCACGGTGGCTCAAAATTTCATGGACCAGGTCTTCAAGCTTCATGGCATGCCGCACTCTATTGTTTCTGATCGTGACCCAACTTTCACAAGCAATTTTTGGCAAGAATTGTTCACGATACATGGCACCCAATTGCATCTTAGCACAACTTATCATCCCCAGACTGATGGTCAAACGGAAGTTGTCAACAAGTGTTTGGAAACATATATGAGGTGTTTTTCCTTTGAAAAGAAAAATTAGTGGGCTCAATGGTTACCCCTAGCTGAATGGTGGTACAACACTTCCTACCATACAACTACACACATGACTCCTTTTGAAGTTGTATATGGATAGAAGCCACCTTCAGTTCTCTCATACTTACTGGGTACCTTGAAGGTCCAGGCGGTTGACCAAACACTTACAGTTCGAGAGGATATTCTTCGTACCCTCAAAGAGAACTTGGTCATGGCACATAATCACATGAAGAAACAAGCAGATCAAGGTCGCTCTGAACGTCAATTTGCAGAAGGGGATCGGGTGTTTCTGCGACTGCAACCATACAAGCAAACTTCCCTCAAGGATGAGCATTGTCAGAAGCTAGCGCCCAAATTTTATGGTCCTTATACAGTTCTCAAGCATGTGGGACAAGTCGCCTATTAGTTAGCTCTGCCCAGTGATTCGAAGCTACATCCTGTTTTTCATGTTTCATGCTTAAAGAAGGTGATTGGAACTAGGTGCCAAATTCAAACCAACCTTCTCGAGTTAGTTGAAGAAGGATCCATTTGGTTACAGCCAGAAGTAGTTTTGGACCAGCGTGAGCGTCGCCTGCATCAGAGAACCATTAAGGAAGTGCTAGTCTAGTGGAAAGATACAACTTCAACAGATGCCACTTGGGAACCAACTACCATTCTGTAGCAGTTTCCACATCTCAAGCCTTGAGGACAAGGCTGTTTTTAAGGGGGCAAACATGTTAGGGTCCTAATCCGCACATAGGTAGAGCAATATATTCGGATGTAATAAAGGTCAATATTAATAAGGCCTTTCAATAAAATAGAATAAAGTGGATGTAAGAATACCTAATAGAAGATTCCGCTTCTAGAAGGATCTTCCTCTAGATGCTTCTCTTGATAGACATATTTAGTACAAATAAGGGTCGAGGGTATAAAAACCCTAGCTTGGAGATTATTGTAACAGAGCGCTGCTCAACTGAAGGTTTCCCCCTCGAAGAGGCCCGTGAACATTGCTATCTAAATCAAAGTGCTATTTCTGTTGTTGTTCTTATATCATTTCTGTTTTATTGTGGAGATTATGCTGGTTATATTACTGTTATTATGCAATTTCTAGCATTTTATTTCTATTCTGCATACTTTTTATATCTGGTATATTACAACACATAACTCTTGCAAAAATTTATATATAAAACGTAAACAAACAATTACATTTTGTAAATGCACAGATTCATACTGAAGTAACAGTAAACATATACATGCAACATATATAGGCAATACCCATAAATATAAACATAGTTATAAACCACACATAGTATAAACCCATAAAAATAAACACGTAAATAATTATGCAGCATGTAATTTATCACACAATTAACACTTATCTTGGTAAGAATATCACCAACTACGTGTAGAAATTCCATGAACCTCCCAGCCTTAGACCACATCACTCTCAACAGTGGGTCACCCCCAAGCTGGGACTAAACTCCACCCAGGTAAAGGGATTCCTCACCAGGCTAATGGATCATATACAACAAGAAAGACTCTGTCACAGGTGCCAACTCAAACTAACAACCTATAGTCTCTCATTCCCCACATGCCTGTCCCACCCCAATAAGTGTGCCCCTTCTCTGCTCAATAGTCCTTCAACTGCCCCACTTTCCTTCCAGGGCTTCAACAACAGGTCGGATAGGAAGTCTCAGAGCCCTGTAGATGTATTTTAGCACCTTTAGGAAATAAATTCCTAGCTATTCTCTCACCCAAAGATAAATTTCTCACGGGCCTAACAACCCGCCTCTTCAGTATCCCACGGTCATGACAACTCGCTTCTTCAGTCCAACTCCCAAGCTAACTAGGTACACAGACATGTATGGGTATGAATACAGGTTCAGGTACAGTGACATGAAGGTACAGAGGACCATTGACTGACTGAGTGAATGTTCATGGCATGATTGAATGGATGACTGAATGATGAAAAATGAGTTAAGTCCAAACTATATGTATGCATGTCCCCAACTTGACACTTCTCATGTTGGGAGCTACTTTGGCCCACTTTTCCACAACGTTAGAATTTAGGATAAAATAATTATCCATTCTTTATACTTAAGAAATATTAATATAATATTCCTTTTTGGCTTAAGCTCCATAGCTTAGCCATTTTTCTTAACTTTTAGCCCCCCCTTTCCCTAACTAGTGGATTTTAGTCCCCCATACTCTTTTATCGTGGTCGGTCTACGCACAACGATGTATTTTATATTAATGATGAAACATATACAAAAAATAGGCTCGATGTCCTTTAACATCTAGGCTCTCCAACCTAATCATCACATAAGCCTTTTGGCTTATAATAAATTCTCTCACCAGCCTATAAAACACAACACATACACAAAGGCTCCCTGGCCTCAAAATCGTGCACACTTAAGTTTGTTGTGTGCGGTATCTGGAATGTGCCCATTTCATCATTTTACTGCCCAATACATGTGCGCACTATACCATGGAAGATGCATGCCAAAAATATATAAAAGAACTCACCAACTTAAGTACAATATTACATTTACAGTTGGGGTTCAACCTAGGGATATTACAATCCCCTCCCCTTATTTATGCACTGTCCTCAGTGCATTATATACCATGTACCATTCAAATTATTTAAAATATCCAAGCTTTAGCTATTGGAAGCTTGTTATCCATCTGGTTCTCTTACTTTCCAGCACCAATTCTGGTACTCATACTGCAAATGGAAGTCAATTGTTCTATTCCATAGAGTTTCTTCAGGAAATAATTCAGTTCATTGTTCCTTATTACATGCTTTAATTAAACCTCATTGAAGCAAAAACTGGCTATAGATCCATGATGTTCCACCCAACCTTAGATCTCACTGATGATAAACTCTCAGCAACATACCATCCCCGAGCAGGGCTATGACTCCATCAAGGCAATGGCTTCCCAAGATAACCATGACCCACAATCAACATCAACATACTCTAGGCCAAGGTACCAAACCTCAGCAACACTCCAACCAACAATATCTCTTCCCCACATGCCTGTACAACCCAAGGTAGTATGCACCTTCACTGTCCAACAATTCATCGACTGCTCAACTTCCCTTCCAGGGCTCCAACATAGGTCAGACAAGAAGTCTCAGAGCACCGTGGCTCCATGAGTTCCAACTTTAATCAATATCATCTCATCTGCATCACACACATGAAATTATCATGAGAGAGCATTATAAAAATTCCATTTTAGAAATCAAATTAATTTCATAAGGAATTCGAATTTTCCCAAAATATGAAGTTCTATTTCATAATTTTTCATCGTTGTTGGAATAATAGAATGTAGTTTTCCTTATGGATTTCAGAAAGCACCATGCTAAATTCCATTTTTCCTGCAATGATTATATATTGCATACAACCAATAGATTGTCAATATTTTTTGTACATCATAATTAAACATGTACAACACCTTATGCAATGATCTTAGAATTGCTTGCACCTAGAAATTCAATCACAATTACCAAGCAATTTAACCAAATAGAATGACTCACCATTCTATGCATATGCATGTTCATAATTAATAACAATACGTTCATTTCTTCAATTTTCTGAACATGAAATTTTCTGTAGTCACTATTCCTGTGACCACCTGACTTGCAACTTTCCTGCTGTAATGTTTAACAATTCCTGAAATGTTCTCAACTTCTTGAGTTAGCAACATTTCAACCATTAGTATAATTATTTCCATGCAAAAACATATATACATGCACTCGCAAAATGCATTTATCAAAATGCATTTAAGTATATAATTCAATCATGTATGAGTGCAATTGTTTGTCTTGTAATTTTAGTTGGGTCTTAAAATTTACCCTCCACTGTTTATCCTGTAACTTTCTCATAAAAGCTCCATTTGATGAACAATTTACACCATTAGAAAGCTATCTCCGGGCTATTTTATTTGAGCTGCAGAGGCAGAGTGTACCTTAGTACATTCTGTTTTCATGGTTTTTTTAGTATCTAAAAACGATGTTAAGGGCCTAAAAAATGCACTGCAAAATGATGACGTTCAAATAGTATAAAACGTCACAGAAAATCGTTGGTTTTCTGCTATTGTTCACCATCCAACGTCTTTGCATGCAAAAATTTCAACATGTACACCCATATATAACATGCACAACAACACCACAAAGTAATTCATGCTATGCGCACCTATAACCATTGTGCATCACTTCTCTGTCGTGCTAATAACTAGCGCACACTACTTTTGTGTCACACGCCAATATCCACCACGCATAAATTTGGTACTTGTACTAATACCTGTCGCACACAATTTTAGTGTCACACACTAATATCCATGCGTATTTTACTCTACACACCGAACCATGCCAAATTTTAGTACGCCGCCACCACAAACCAATACTCCGTGTGCACCATTAACTAAACTGTCACGCAACAACATATAGCCACATTGCACGTGCACCAACAAAATTCCTCTGCGCTTTGCTATTACTGTGCACACCATGCATGCCATTATTGTGTGTGTGCACACCGCACACACCTTATTATGCGTATGAACACCACACACCAGTATTACAAATGCGTCACTCAATCCGCACCACATAATGCTAAATTTAGCGCGTGCACCCGCCTGCCGATATTTCTTCGCGCGACACCAAATTTTAGCGTGCGTACCCGTACGCCAATATTTTTCTGCGCGGTGCCAAATTTTAGTGCGTACGCCTGCACACCAATATTTTTCCACGCAACACCAAATTTTAGCGCATTCACTCACACACCAATAGTTTTCTGCGCAGTGCCAATTTTTAGTGCGCGCGCCCGAACGCCAATATTTTTCCGTGCATCGACAAATTTTAGCGCACGCGCCCACACGCCAATATGTTTCCACATATCACAATATATTTACTGCACAACATGCATTTTTTGTGCACCCACCTGAGCACATTCATTTTTATGTGCATAAATTCCTCGTGAATTTCACTACAGAAATTGGGGCTTTTTCCTAACTGTTTCCCCATTTTTACCATAGACATTCTGCAACTATGAAATTTGTTCAATTTCACCCTGATAACACCAATTCAACCTCTGCAACAAAAAATCGTTGTGGGTTGACATTTCTGGAATGAATTTTTCCCAAACTCAATTCACGAATTGAGAATTTTAATTACTAAACTCGCTCCATCTGTCATGGCTTCACTGTCACTTCAAATTCAACCAATTCTAGGTATGAATTTGCTAGAATAGATATTAAATCAAGAATATCTCATTGCATGGACAAATTTCATAATTTTCCCATGAATTTAACAAAAAAAATTGGGGTTTTTTCCCAATTCCGCGCAATTTCTGTTACTTTTTACCATGGACGCTCTGCAACTTGAAATTTGGCCACTTCGAAATCAATCCTCTCTGGAATTTCGCTTCAAATCAACTTGTTTTCCCCATCCATGCTCAGTGTTGAAAACCGAAGCTCTTATACCATATTGTAACATGCCCGACCACCCAGGCCGGGCCATGCTACTCCAAAAAATGATTTTATGCTCTGACACCACATTATAACATACCCAACATCCAATTGAGCTATTCCACATAATTTTTTCGAACTGCATGCAATTAAAACATATACACACAAAACTCTTGCAGAACTTTATATATAAAATGTAAACAAACAAATACATTTTGTAAATGCACGGATCCATACTAAAATAACAATAAACATATACATGCAACATATACAGGTAATACCCATAAATATAAATACAGTTATAAACCACACATAGGATAAACCCATAAAAATAAAGACGTAAATAATTATGCAACATGTAATTTATCACACAATTAACACTTATCTTGGTAAGAATATCACCAACTATGTGTAGACCTTCCACAAACCTCCCAACCTTAGACCACACTGGTCATCACTCTCAGCAGTGGATCACCCCCGAGTTGGGACTAAAATCCACCCAGGTAAAGGGATTCCTAACCAGGATAATGGATCATACACAATAGGAAAGACTCCCTCATAGGTGCCAACTCAAAATAATATCCTACAGTCTCTCATTCCCCACATTCCTGTCCCACCCCAGGAAGAGTGCCCCTTCTTTGCTCAACAATCCTTTGACTGCCCCACTTCCCTTCTAGGGATTCAACAATAGGTCAGACATGAAGTCTCAGAGCCCTGTAGCTGCAGTTTATCACCTTCAGGAAATCAATTCCCAAAAATTCTCTCACCCAGAGAGAAATTTCTCACGGTCCTGACAACCCACCTCTTCAGTATTCCACGGTCCTGACAACCCACTTCTTCAGTCCAACTCCCAAGATAACCAGGTACACAAACATGTATGGGTACAAATACAGGTTCAGGTATAGAGACATGAAGGTACGAAGGACCACTGAGTGAGTGAGTGAATGTTCATGGCATTATTGAATGGATGACTGGATGATGGAAAATGAACTAAGTCCAAACTATATGTATGCATGTCCCCAACTTGACACTTGTCATGTTGGGAGATAGTTTGGCACACTTGTCCCCAACCTTAGAAGTTATGATAAAATAATTATCCATACTTTATACTTAAGAAATATTAATATAATATTCTTTTTTGGCTTAATCCCCCTATCTTAGCCCTTTTTCTTAACTTTTAGTTCCCCCTTTCCCTAACTAGTGGAGTTTAGTCCCCCATACTCTTTTATCGTGGTCAGTTTGCATGCAACAATGTATTT
Organism: Picea glauca; assembly: GCA_000966675.3. Lineage (NCBI taxonomy): Eukaryota > Viridiplantae > Streptophyta > Pinopsida > Pinales > Pinaceae > Picea > Picea glauca. The sequence goes on along the minus strand of JZKD02S1746728.1, from coordinate 105,573 downwards.
TATATTAATGATGAGACATATACAAACAATAGGCTTGCTGGACTTTAAGATCTACACTCTCCAGCCTAATCATCACATAAGCCTTTTGGCTTATAATAAATTGGCTCACTAGCCTATAAAACACAACATATACACAAAGGCTCCCTAGCCTCAAAATCGCGCGCACTTAATTTTGCTGTGTGTGGTATTTGGAATGTGCCCATTTCATCATTTTACTGCGGAGTACATGTGTAGACTATACCATGGAAGATGCATGCCAAAACTATATAAAACAACTCACCAGCTTAAGTACATTATTACATTTATAGTTGGGGTTCGACCTAGGGACATTACATCTTCTCATATACTTCTTTAAAATCTTCATCGATGGCATATTGTTCTACATAGCTATCATGAGATACAGAAGTATTCTTCAAAATAATAGAAGCAACAATAGAAGGTCTAGAAAGCATATCAGCTACCTTGTTACTTGTACCTGATTACCAAATGAAATTGTTGTAGGAACCCCATCCATCTGTAGTGCCGATATTGTTGCAATTTGGTCTGTGCTTGGAGATACCGTAACGATAGGTGATCTGTATGTATGATTGTTTCCTTCCCTAACAAGTAGTGATTCCATTTATTTATGCTTTGGACTAATGCATACAACTCTTTATCATATGTAGGATAGTTAACAACAGATTGGTTAAAAGATTCAGAGTGGTAACATATAGGCTTACGATATTGCATCAATACTGCACCCATGGTGTATCTGCTGGCATTTGTCTTGATCTCAAAAGGCCGTTGAATATTTGATAGTGGTAATACTGGTGCGGTACTGATCTTCTCCTTCAAAGTGTCGAAATATTTTTGTTTCTTTCCTTCCCACTGAAAAATGTTCTTCACACTAGTTAAGCATGCAAAGGAGCTGCTATAAAGGAGAAGTTGGAAATGAACCTTCTCCAATATTGGACTACACCTAAGAAGATTCGGACTTTGAATACATTTTTTGGCTCAGGACAATTTACAATTACATTAATTTTGGAAGGATCAATTTTTAATTGTCCTCCTCCTACAATATGACCTAAGTACACAAGTCCAGCTTTTCCAAATTCACATTTACATAATTTTACATACAAATTTTCCCTTTGAAAAGTATCCAATACTTGCTTTACATGCTTCACATGTTCATCCCAAGTCCCTCTAAAAATAAGAATGTCATCTAAATATAGAATCACAAATTCATCTACGAAAGGCCTGAATACATCATTCATCACATGCATGAAAGTTGCCATAGCATTACAAATCCCAAACGACATAACTAACCACTCAAACAATCCCTGTTTAGTTTTAAAGGCATTTTTCCATGCAATCCTGTTCTGCGACCTTGATTTGATGATATCAACTATGTAATTCCAACTTAGTGAAATAAACAACATTCTTCAATTGATCAAGTAAATCATCTATACATGGAAGATGGTATCTATTTTTCACCGTGATTTTATTTAAGGCCAGGTAATCGACACACATTCACCATGTGTCATCTTTCTTTGGCACCATCATGATCAAAGAAACACAAGGAAATGAACTAGGCCTCATGACCCCTTGATCCAATAAGCCCTATACCTGCTTCTTGATCTTTGTCATCTCCACAAATGACATCCTACACATGCCCACATTAGGAAGGGGAGAACATCGTTGAAGATGTATCTCATGTTGGATTTCCCTCTTAGGAGGTAATCCATCTGGTTCCTGAAAAATATCATCATACTTAGAGACAATATCAATTAATTCCTTTTTATGAGATGGATCATATCCTTTGAAAATGTCAGATGTCTCGAAGTCTTTCTCTCTTACGACCATGAGTACATATCTCTTATTAGTGTTTATGAGTCTTTTCATTTTCTTTGCAGTAACAAGTGTTGTATTTACCCTCATTTTGTGAGCTCTAACAATATATTCCACTCCCCCGTTAGTAAGGTGGTATTTTTTCTCATGACAAAATAAGTCTTCTCTTCTATCATAAAGATAAATACTTCCCAACACTATGCCACATATATCAAGTGGTACAACATCCAAATCCACTTCATCAGTCAACTTTGAAGCTATAACAAATCTGACCCTACATTGTTTGGTGACATTAAGTTTTGATTTATCGCATACCCAACCAAGAGGATAAGGCTTCGGATTTGGTTTCGTTTCAAGACCCATTTTCTTGACAAGTGCTTCAGATATTAAGTTTACTTGGGAACCCAGATCAAATAATGTATCTATCTTAGTGTGTTTAGATACAACTCTTATGTGAAATAATTCATTCCTATTTCGTTCATCATCATGAGATTCATTATTGGAACTTGAACTAGCATGAAGGGAATCTTTACCTTGTAATCCAACCACTGTGATCTTTCCTTCATCTCATGAATTAGAACCAAGATCTTGTTGCACTATAGCAACAATTTTTGTCTTCCCCTTTCCACCAAACTGTTTCAATTTCTTTTCTGGATGCAGTTTCCAATAGTGTTCTTCATCGTGACTTCTTTTCTTGAAATGAGTGCAATATGGATTTCCTCCTTCTCTCGTCACTGTGGCAGTGTTTTTTTCCTTCCTTTTAAACTTCTTAAAATTTTTATGTGGGAGATTGGAAGGTTTCTTCGTGGCATCTTCTTGAACATGCTTCCCCCTGTTCTAAAGGTGAGTGGATTGCACACAAATTTCCTCAAGACTAGTGAAGTTAAAAAAGAGCAAAGTATGATGAATATAACTGTGAAGTGCGCCAATATATGTAACATCCATGACCACCTAGGCTGGGCCATGCTACTCCAGAATACTCTCTGACACCATATTGTAACATCCCAACGTCCAACTGGGCTATGCCATGTAATTTGTTTTTCAAACTGTATGAAAATTAAATCATATACACACAAAATATATTGCGGAACTTTATACATAAAACAGAAAAATACATTATGTAAATGCATAGATTCATACAAAAATAACAATAAACATATACATGCAACATAGACAGGAAATGCCCATAAATATAACACATAAATAATAATGCAACATATAAATTAACACACAATTGACACTTATCTTGGTAATAATATCACCAATTGCGTTCAAGACTTCCACGAACCTCCCATCCTTAGACCACACTGCTCATCACTCTCAGCAATGGGTCACCCCCAAGATGGGAGTAAACTCCACCCAGGTAAAGGGATTCCTAACCAGGCTAACGTATCTTAGATAATAGGAAAGACTCCATCAAAGGTGCCACTCAAACTCACAACCTACAAGCCCTCATTCCCCACATGTCTGTCCCACCCTAGGAAGTGTTCCCCTTCTTTGCTCAATAGTCCCTCGACTGCCCCACTTCCTTTCTGGGGCTTCAACAACAGGCCAGAAAGGAAGTCTCAGTGCCCTGTAGCTATAGTTTAGCACATTCGGGAAATCAATTCCCAATAATTCTCTCACCCAGAGATAAATTTATCATGGGCCTGAAAACCCGCCTCTTCAATATCCCATGGGCCTGAAAACCCGCTTCTTTAGTCCAACTCCCAAGCTAACTAGGTACTGGTACATGTATGTTATTGGTTCAGGTATGGATACAGGTAGAGAGAGCTACAGAGGAAAATTCAATGAGTGTGTGAATGATGATGGAATGATTGACTGAGTGGATGAATGATGGGAAAATGAACTAAGTCCAAACTATATGTATGCATGTACCCAACTTGACACTTTTCATATTGAGAGCTACTTTTACCCACTTGTCCCCATCCTTAGAACTTAGGATAAAATACTTATCCATACTTTATACTTTAAGGAATATTAATATAATATTCCTTTTGGCTTAAGCTCCCTAGCTTAGCGCTTTTCCTTAAATTTTAGCTCCCCCTTTCCCTAACTAGTGGATTTTAGTTCCCCATACTCTTTTATCGTGGTCGGTCTACGCACATTGATGTATTTTATATTAATGATGAGACATATACAAAAATAGGCTCACTGTCCTTTAACATCTAGGCTCTCCGGCCTAATCATCACATAATAATTCTGGCTTATAATAAACTGGCGCACCAACCTATAAAACACAACATATACACAATGGATTCCTGGCCTCAAAATTGCACACACTTAGGTTTCCTGCGTGCGGTATCCTAGAATGTGCATGCTTCATCATTTTACTGTGCAGTACATGTGCGCACTATACCATGGAAGATGCATACACAAATTATATCAAACAACTCACCAACTTAAGTACATTTTTCATTTACATTTACCATTGGGTTCGGCCTAAGGGTATTACAATCCCCTCCCCTTATTTATGCACTGTCCTCAGTGCATTATGTACACATATACAACCAAAATTTAAAAAATCCTAAAAAACATGTAGATATTCTGCCCGCATTGCATCCTCATACTCCCAAGTAGCATCCTCAGGACCGTACCAGGTCAATTGGACCTTTACAATCCCTATGGATCGATTCCAGAGCTGTTTGATTTTTTGGTCCATAATGCATACTAGATGTACTTGGAAAGAACCTTCTTTCTCCACCTGAATCACATCCCAATCAATAACATGACTAGCATCAGGTATATATTTCTTGAGCAATGACACATGGAATACATTATGAACAAACATAGATGCAGACAATGCAATCATATAAGCTACTGGACCAATCCTTTCTAGGATTTCAAATGGTCCAAAATATCTTGCTGCCAACTTGGAACAATTTCCCAACTTTAGTGAACTTCTGTTGGCCTTCACTTTCAAGAATACATGGTCCCCCACTTTAAATTCCCTGTGAGTTCTTCCCTTATCAACATAGATTTTCTTCCTAGGGAAGCCTTTAAATTTTGTTTTATTTCAACATTTTCTCCTCCATTTCCCTGAGTAAATCTAACCCAACCACTGCTCTATCTGCTAGGTTATCCCAACTTACCAGTGTGTTTCACTTTCTACCATAAAGTGCTTCAAATGGGCTCATCTTTAGAGATGTTTGGTACCCATTGTTATAAGAAAACTCTACTAAGTGTAGGTAGTCCTCCCATTTTCATGGTTTATCCATCACATAGATCGTCAACATATACTCAATCACTTGGTTCACCCTCTCTATTTGTCCATCCGATTCTAGATGATATGCTGTACTAAAGTTAAAATTTGTTCCAAATCCATTAAATAATCCCTTCCAAAAATTTAAGGTAAATTTTGGATCTCTGTCAGACACAATTGTCTCGGGTATGCCATGTAATCAAGCATTTTCTCTCATATAAACATCAACAATGTTGGCTTGTGAGTGATCTTAACTGGAATAAAATGGGTAGCTTTAGTAAGCTTATCCACCACTACCATGATAGAATAATGTTGCTTGTTTGTTCTGGGTAGTTTGGTGATGAAATCCATTATTACAACTTCCCATTTCCACTTAGGAATGGGTAATGGCTAGAGCAAACCAACTGGGTGTCTATGCTCAACCTTTACCTTTTGACATTCCAAACATTTGGCAATAAAATCAACAACTTCTTTCTTCATGCCTGGCCAATAGTATTGGCTTTTGACATATGCAATAGTTTTCTGATAGCCTGGGTGCTCAACATAAGGTACATTATGCATTTCTCTCAATATCAGATTTTTTCAATTCATGGGATATTGGTACATAAATTCTTCCTCTGTACATGAGAATTTCATCATTATCTATCTTATATTCTTCAATTTTCTGCTGCAAAATACCTTGCTGTAATTTTCCCACTAATTCCTTGTATTGCAAATCTAATTTTGCAGCCTTCAAAATTCTGTCTTTCAAATTTGATTGGTACATACTAATATCTGTAGCATGCAATTTATGCACTCTTCTGCTGAGCGCATCAACCACTTTGTTCTCTTTCCCCTTGATATTCTTGATATCAAAGTCATATTCACTGAGAAATTCTAACCATCTGCTTTGCCTAGCATTTAGAGTTGGCTGATCAAATAAATATTTCAGAGCATTATGATCTGTCCTCAACTCAAACCTTTTCACCATGAGGTAGTGTCTCCATTTCCTCAAGGCACGCACTTTGGTTTCCAACTCCAAATCATGAGTGACATAGTGTATTTCATGCTCCTTCAACTTCCTTGATTCATAACATATAACAAACCCATTTTGACTGAGGAATCCACCACGTCCTTTTTTACATGCATCTATGCATACATTGAAGTTTTCATTTGGATCTGCAATCCTTAGTATTGGAGCACTTGTTAATAATTTTTTCAAGTGTTGGAAACTTTTTTCACAATCCAATGTCCACTGAAACTTCACACCCTTCTTTTGCAAGGAAGTGACTGGGTGTGCAATCTTTGAGAATCCTTCAATAAATCTCCTATAGTAGCCTGCAAGGCCCATGAATGATATGACCTCTGTCACATTCTTTGGGGCTGACCATCCTCTAATGGCTTCTATCTTCTCAGGATCCACTGCTATCCCATCCTCTGAAATAATATGTCCCAAATAATGAATTTGCTTTTGATAAAATGAGCACTTGTTCAATTTGGCATACAATTGATGCTCCCTTAATACTTGTAATACCATCCTCAAGTGTTGTTCATGCTCTTCCTTTAACTTATAATATATAATAACGTCATCTAAAAATACAATGACAAACTTATCTAAGTATTCTCTAAAAATACCATGGTGCATTTGATAATCCAAAGGGCACCACGTGAACTCATAATGACCATACCTTGTTTTGAACCCAGTCTTGCTGATGTCTTCTTCTTTAATTCTTACTTGATGATAACCAAACCTAAGATAAATCTTGGAGAATATTTTGCTTCTTTCAAATGATCAAAGAGGTCATCAATCCTTGGCAAAGGATACTTATTCTTCACAGTTACCTTGTTCAACTGCCTAAAGTCAATGCAAAGTCTCAATGTTCCATCCTTTTTCTTCACAAATAAGACCGGGGCACCCCAAGGTGACACACTTGAGTGTATATACCCCTTCTTCAGGATCTCTTCAAGTTACATTTGCAACTCCTTCAATTATGGTGTACTCATCCCGTAGGGAGTTTTGGATACTGGAGTTGCTCTAGGCATCAAATCTATGGAGAAATCAATGTCTCTTTTAAGGGGTAATCTTGGTATTTCCTTAAACACATATTCAAACTCTTTTAGGACTGCATAATCTTCAATATTTGACACCTTATCTTTAGGTGTCTCTTCCATATGTACTGCAAATATTTGACACCCTTTTCTATAACATTTCTTCATCTGCAATTCTGAAATTTCTTTGATGGTCACTTCCCTGGGAATTCCCTACAATTTCCTTAGGTTCCCTTCCTCATTCAAGCAAGTAAATGCCTTGTTATGATAGTCTAGTATAGCATGATTCTGATCCAACCAATCCATCCAAATTAGACAATCATAGGATCCTAAAGGAAATATGTTCAAATCTATCCCGGTGTTCAGTCCATTCATGTCCATAAGACATGACTTAACCATCTGATTAACTTTTCTTTTGGCTTCGGTAGCCATCTACACCAACCGAGATTTTCCATGCTTGCTTCTTGGCAAATGAAAACTTTCCATCATCTTAGGATCTATATAACTATGATTAGCACCTAAATCAATTAAAATAACAATGGTTTGGTTGTTGATCATACCTTCCAATTCAATCATATGTGACTGATACTCTGCTTGCTTGTTGTCCAGAGCTGCATAGATCCTTGGTACATTTCTGCCCATGTCATCCACTATTTCAGCTTGCTGTAGATTGTGAACAAACCTCACTTTTTCACCTCTGCGAGGACAATCTCTAAACATATGATCTCCTTTACAACCCCAACATTGAATAGGTGGTTTCCTTTGCCTTTGGCCCCCTGTCTCAATCATTCTAGGTTCTCTAGAAGTTGGCTGACCTTGATGATTATTTCTGAAGAATGGTGGCTTAGTCCCCTTCTTCCTCTGATCCATCTTGAATTTATTTTTGTCTTCCCAAGATTTTTGGAAGTTTGGCCTTGTTTTTTGCTGATCATATAAGCATGTAGCTCGCTTTATGGTCTCCTCCAATGTTTTGGAATCGTCATATTGTATTTTGTCACTGATGAATGATGGAAATCCACTCAAATACCTCTGAATCTTAATTGTCTCATCCTTGATGAATGAAACATACTTCAGCAGTTCTAAAAACCTTATTTCATATTCATGTATAATCATACTCCCAAGCTTGAGTTCAAATAACTCTTTCATTTTCTTGTTATAGTATCTCTTAGTCAAGTATTTCTTTTCAAAATACTTCTTGAATTCTCTCCAAGTAACATTTTTCTCTTTAATGTGCTACACCTGCACAAGCTGATCCCACCACATGGATGCATTTCCCTTGAGTTGATATATGGAAATTATTCCTTCTACATGAGATGAATAATTATGCAATTGAAAATACTTTCTCATGCCCAACAACCATGTCTCTGCATCTTCATCCTTCTTATGCTCACCATCAAATGTAGGAGGTTTGATTTTGTTTATTTCTCCTTGTAGCTCATCCAACTCAGACCTCTTATGCTTCTTGATAGAGGATGGAATTGAGATATTATGTGCTCTCTTATTGGAATTCCTTGGGGAATGACGATGATGTTTGCTAACACTTCCGGTTCTTCTTTTCTCATCAGGAGACCCGCGACTTCCTGATTTTCTTGGGCCACCCTCCCTATCTAGTTTCTTTTCTATTCAGTTCAAGCCTGCATTAAATTCATGTTGAAGTCCTCCTGCAACTCCTTGGATCTCATAAGCCTTTCATTATTTTCTTTATGGCTTTGGACATCCTTCTGCAAATTTTTAATGGTCTCTACCATATTCATGTTTTCATCCCTTCCTTCTCCATGTCCATTGGAGTTTATTCCTTCAATGCCCAAATGGACATCCATCTCTATGATTTCATCTTCCTGGATATAAGTCACCTATGCATATTCCATTCCTCCTCACTTTTTGCTAATCCTTAATTGATCTAGTTGTTTTTAACTCTGCAAAATGTGAAGCCAACAAAACTTTGTCAAGCTAAATGTTTCAACAATTTCATGAAAATATGAGCAATTCTGGTTCAATAATAAATCACAATTATTTCTTCTAATTTCCTGAAAAATTGATTACCCAAATCAATTTTCTGGGTGGATAATTATATTCTACTGTCCAATACCTTTCCAATGACTACTCCCTTGCTAAATTCCGAGTCTTCAACATAAAGTTATGGTTATTTGAAAATTGTCCATTAATTTTTCTGTTCACTCTTCAACTTGGTGCAATTCCACGCTGTAATTATGCATTTCTGCACCTACTCCATCGGATTTTTCATAGGATATCAATTGGGTTTCTTAATATACATATTTTTTACAGTATGTCAAAGTTTCACCTCTTTTTGGGTTCTGGACTGCTAGTGATAGCCTTCTGAAGTTCTAGGACAGTTTGTGTTTTTGGTTTGGAATGCTACATGTACCTTCTTTTCCATCTTAAACATTTTTAACATGCCCATAAAATTAATTCAGCTCTAGAAATGTCTTCTATGGTTCAATATATTTTCGTTGACTTCTCCTACACCTCAATCTGATTCCGGAGCAGAAAGTTATGGCTCTTCGAAGTTAGTTGGATTTTAAAATTTACCCTCCACTGTTTGTCCTGTAACTTCCTCATAAAAGCTCCGTTTGATGGACAATTTACACCATTAGAAATATCTCTCCCGGCTCTTTCATTTGAGATACAGAGACCAAGTGTACCTTGGTACACTCTGTAGCTTGGTACACTTTTTTCTTGTGGTTTTTGAGTAGCTAAAAACACTATTAAGGGCCTCAAAAATGTGTTGCAAAAATATGACCTTCAAACAATATAAAATGTCGCAGAAAATCACTGGTTTTCTGTTGTTGTTCACCATCCAAACGAATTTGCGCGCACAAAGTTCAACATGTACACCCATATTTAACATGCACAACAACACCAGAAAGTAATTCATGCTCTGCACACCTATAACCACCGTGCATCACTTCTCTGTCGTGCCAATAACTGATGTGCACTACTTTTGTGTCGCGCACCAATATCCACTGTGCACAATTTTGGTTCTTGCACTAATACTTGTTGCGCACAATTTTTTGTGTCACACGCTAATATTCCACACGCATTTCACTCTACACACTGCACCATGCCAAAGTTTAGAACGCCCCCATCGCACACCAATAGTCTGCGCGCACCATTAATTAAACTGTCGCGCAACAACATAAACCCACATTGCACGCGCACCAACAAAATTCCTTTGCGCTCTGCTAATACTGCGCACACCACTTGCACCATTATTATCCGTGTGCACACCGTGTGCGCCATTATTATGCGTATGCACACCGCACACTAGTATTACACATGCGTCACTCAATATGCACCACACAATACTAAATTTAGCGTGCACACCCGCACGCCAATATTTTTCCGCGCAATGCCAAATTTTAGCGTGCGCACCCACACGCCAATATTTTTTCGCGCAGCACCAAATTTTAGCGCGCGTGCCCACACGCTAATAATTTTCTGTGCAACACCAAATTTTAGCACGCGTATCTGCACACCAATATTTTTCCACGCAACGCCAAATTTTAGCGCGCACCTGACCAATATTTTTCCGCGCAATGCCAAATTTTAGCGTGCGCGCCCGTACGCCAATATTTTTTCGTGTGACGCTAAATTTTAGTGCACGCACCAACACCCTAATATTTTTCCACATATCACCAACATTTCACTGTGCATCATGCATTTTTAGTGGGCCCACCTGCACACATTCATTTTTATGTGCATCAATTCCTTGTGAATCAGGCTGCAAAAATTGGGTTTTTTTCCTAACTTTTTCCCAATTTTTACCGTAGACATCCTGCAACTATGAAATTTGTTCAATTTCACCTCGATAATACCAATTCAACCTTTGCAACAAAAAATCTTTGTGGTTTGACATTTCTGGAACAAATTTTTCCCAAACTCAATTCACGAATTAAAAATTTTAATCACTAATCTCGCTCCATCTGTCATGGCTTCACTATAACTTCAAATTCAACCAATTCTAGGTTTGAATTTTCTAGAACATATATTAAATAAAAAATATCTCACCACTTGGCCAAATTTCTCAATTTTCCCATGAATTTAACAACATAAATTGGGGCTTTTTCCCAATTCCACGCAATTGCTTCTAATTTTTACCATAGATGCTCTGTAACTTGAAATTTGGCCACTTCGAAATCAATCCTCTATGAAATTCCGCTTCGAATTAACTTGCTCGGTCCATCCAGGCTCAGTGTTGAAAACTGAAGCTCTGATACCATATTGTAACATCCTCGTCTGCCCAAGCCAGGCCATGCTACTCCAGAACACTCTCTGACACCATATTGTAACATACCAATGTCCAACTGGGCTATGCCACATAAAATGTTTTCGAACTATATGAAAATTAAATCATATACACACAAAAACTCTTGTGGAACTTTATACATAAAACTTAAAACAGACAAATACATTATGTAAATGCACAGATTCATACAAAAATAACAATAAACATATACATGGATTATAGACATGAAAAACCCATAAATATAACACATAAATAATAATGTAGCATATAAATTAACACACAATTGACACTTATATTGGTAATAATATCACCAACTGCGTGCAAGCCTTCCACAAACCTCCCAACCTTATACCACACTGCTCATCACTCTCAGCGGTGGGTCACCCTCAAGATGGGACTAAACTCCACCCGGGTAAAGGGATTCCTAACCAGGCTAACGTATCTTAGAAAATATGAAAGACTCTATCATAGGTGCCACTCAAAATCACAGCCTACAATCCCTCATTCCCCACATGCTTGTCCCACCTCAGGAAGTGTGCCCCTTCTCTGCTCAACAGTCCCTCGGCTGCCCCACTTCCTTTCCAGAGCTTCAACAACATGCCAGATAGGAAGTCTCAGAGTCCTGTAGCTGTAGTATAACACCTTCAAGAAATCAATTCCCAACAATTCTCTCACCCAGAGAGAAATTTCTCACGATCCTGACAACTCGCCTCTTCAATATCCCGCTTCTTTAGTCTAGCTCCCAAGATAACTAGGTACAAGTACAAGTATAGGTATGGGTATGATAACAATTAAGGTATGAATACAAGTACAAAGAGGTATGAAGGACAAATCAATGAGTGTGTGAATGATGATGGGATGATTGACCAAATGGATGAATGACGAGAAAATGAACTAAGTCCAAACTATATGTATGCATGTCCCCAACTTGACACTTTTCATGTTGAGAGCTACTTTGACCCACTTGTCCCCATCCTTAGAACTTAGGATAAAATAATTATCCATACTTTATACTTTAAGGAATATTAATATAATATTCCTTTGTTTCTTAAGCTCCCTAGCTTAGCCATTTTCCTTAACTTTTATCTCCCCCTTTCCCTAACTAGTGGAGTTTAGTCCCCCATACTCTTTTATCTTGGTCGGTCTGCGTGCAACAATGTATTTTATATTAATGATGAGACATATACAAAAATAGCCTCACCGACCTTTAACATCTAGGATCTCTAGCCTAATCATCACATAATCCTTATAGCTTATAATAAACTAGCTCACCAGCCTATAAAACACAACATATACACAAAGGCTCCCTGGCCTCAAAATCACGTGCACTTAAGTTTGGTATGTGCGGTATCCTGGAATGTGCACACTTCATCATTTTACTGCGTAGTACATGTGCGTACTATACCATGGAAGGTGCATACAAAAATGATATCAAACAACTCACCATCTTAAGTACATTTGCATTTACATTTACCATTGGGTTCGGCCTAGGGGTATTACACTCTCAATGAAGAATTAGAAAATACCAATGCAAGAATGAGAGAGGGTGCCCTCTTTTTCCCTTTTATTCTGTTGTTCACCTTTTTTTGACCCTTTTACCATTTAATAAGTTTAAGTGACGTTTCACATTCTCAAAGTCACTTAGGAACATTTTTAACCACTTACTCAATGTCTCCTTTTAAATTTAATTTTATTCTTGTGCCCATGACATTAAGTAAATAATTAATTCCCTTTTTTCTCCCTGACTATAGCCTATGGGAATTACTTGGGCTATTTCGTCAATTTCAATTTCTACTTAGGAACAAGCGATGGATGGAATTAATGAAAATCTCTCATAGATCCGTTGTACCGAAAACTTGATGATTGTGGATGTGAAAGCCAACTGTTATTTATTAAAATACATTTGAATTATCTCATGTTTTGCATAGAAGTTTTTCTATTTCCCTCATGAGCTCACGATTGATATAGTATTGTTAAGTAACCAATTTGTGTTGTTTTTATCTCAAACTCCTAAATGGTGAGTATTAGACTTGGAAGAATTTTGGCATGCAGGTATTTAGCGTAGTTTTCTTTGAAATTTTTGGTAACAAAGGTACTGATATAAATTATGATATTTGCAGAAAAATTGTCTCCCAAATGACCAGTAACCCAAAGGTCACCCAAGACCCCAAAAGGAGGAAGTGAGCAAGTTGGAGTGGTGTCCTGCTCGACGACAAAAAAGCTGGAGTTTTCCCCCAAGGCAGAGTCGATGATCAAAATTTCACAAAATAATCCCGCGAGTCCGACCCCATTCTTTAAAGACACAAAAAATGGCACGACTTCCAAGGTAATTATGTCTTCTTGGTTGGATCTGTATAACAAAATCCATTATGAGAATTTCCCATAATTCACGCCTCACAATGACCTGTAGGTAAGGGGATTAGATGACCAGGTATTCCAGAACATCAAACAGTCTTCATTATACCTGGTAGCAGCCAAGACACTCGTCCTTCCATGTGTTGAGCTCTTAGAGTGGATCATTCATCATGCAGATGCAAAGATATGTCTGTTGAATAACAAGGATGGGGAATGTATAGGTGTATTCTTGTTGAAAAACATAAGTGCATATTACAAGCTCAAGGATGTTGAATTCATGTAACTTTGGCAAATGATAAAAAAATAAAGAACCAAAAGATAGTAGGGAACCCAAGGAAACCTCAATGGGACCTCCAACACACTCTGTACTCTCAAGATTATCAACCTTAGTTGAATACATAGTGACAGGGATCATGGGAAATTCCCCAAGTATAGAGAAAACATGAGATCCACATATTAGGACAAAGATGGGGTTAATTTTTTTTCCTGAGAAGTCTTGAATGGCTCAAGAACTAGGTAAAGGGACTAGTCACGAGAATCATAAAGCCAACAAAGGATAGGAAACAACGCTTGAACACTTTCAAACGCCAAGAATCTTAGGAAATTTCCTCACATGGGGGGAGTAATCGATACCAGAGCCTATAGATGAAGTGGTCAATGTCTAGGCCATTTCTTATGACCGAAAGAGACAAGTGTTTGTCAGGAATACATGGAAAAAGAGAAGACTCAATTTGGACAACTCCGTGATGATCACCATAGAAGAAACCTTGCTGGACACAGGAAATTCCAGAGTAAGTGATTTGTTAGGAGAAGGAATAACTATATCCAGTGCCACTAGAGAAAGAGAAAAGGAATATGGATGAGAAGATGAATCTATGAGAGAAGAATTGACACACCTTAGGAATCAAGTGGAATATTTTCAGTGCCAAGCAATCAGTAAGGTTCATGAAGATTGAATTCACAAAAAATTATGGTCAGTTCAATTTGTATAGGGAGGTCTTTATGACCAAGATCATTGGCTTTCAAGAAGAGACCTTGCTGGGCCTCATAGCACATAAGGAAATGATGAGATGGTCTGAGAAAGCTTGTCAAGAATTGGAACAAGTTGAATATATTAGAGAGATCCAAAAAGGCAGAGGCGAATAAGAACACGGGATCAAGATGCTTGCATAGGATATTTTAGCGATATTCAGATTAGTCGCAGAGTATTCGGTACAACTGGTAAAACAAACACGGATAAAAATGCAAGAAAGATGGGAGGAGTGTATAAGAAATTGGGACCACATCAATCATAAGATGATAGATCTTTAGCTCCTAGAATTTGGCTCCCCCAACAACTTCATTGACTTACACATCATAGTCCAACGATTCAGTGAGCTAGACGAGAAGTTTGAAAGTAAGTTTTAGGAGATTCAAAAGCTTGATAATGGACAAGATAAAGACTCACCGATGGGATGATAGGGACAACATGGGTCCTACAACATCTAGGCTCTGAGATCGACATATTTAAATTCTGGGGGATGGAGTTTAAGAATATACTGAGCATGTCGATCGACTAACACCGATTCCCATATTTACACACTTTTGAAGATATTTTCTCCAAATGGTCCTAATATTATAGAGATAACCCTATGAGTTAATGAAATATCACTAATAGTTTCCATGTGAATATAATCCACTTTATTTTTTGTTATCTCTTGTTTAACAAGCATTAATGATAAATTTTTGCATGAAGTTTTGATATAAATAAAGAGGTCGACCTCATTTTGAAGGGTTGAGGGTTTTGTAATGGTAGAAGATTAGACAAAGAACTATTTTGAATTTTAATTTTGAAGCTCATGTAGAGCCGAAGATGATTTTTTCCAAATCTTGTGGAGTAACTCAATTTGTGTATTGTTTTGCTTTGTTGATTGACTACTACAAGCGGTTTAGTAAGAAAATAATTGTGTTTTTGAGTTATCTTGAAATGTTGCAGTCACTAAATGTATATTGGCATGAATGTGATGGTGTTACAAAATTGTGTTATAAATTAACTTGAATTATTGCTGGTTATGTGTCGTTTCTATGAATACCTTCCTTTTCTTAGATGATATTTTTAGATTGATCAATAAGGAAATATTAATGTTTTGATATTGGTTTAAAATTGGTTTCATATACATGCTATTGGCAAGAGGTTAGCCTAATCCCAACCTTCTTAAGAATTCATTCATCGAACTCTTAATAAATGAACTTATAAAGAAACCGAAAAATTTCTATAAAGACCCATTCAATAACATAGTAAAGTCCATCAAAACTTGCAGGACCATTCGTCCAAAGAATCATGTTACCCCATATAGATAAGAGTCTAATTGGGCCTCATCTCTAGGTGTGATTCCTACAATTGATTTAAGGAGAATTTCGACCCCTCAACAAAATTAGCACTAGAAGGAGGGCATGACGATTGCATGACTAGTCAAAACAATTCTTTAAATAGAAACCCATTTAAAATATCCTATAGATTCAAAACAACCCACATGCATGGATAGTACTTCTCAGGACAACCTTAAGATTGAAGTTACCCACACCACAACTAAGTCACTGCATGCTAAAGACAATTCATACCTTCACCCAGAAATACCTTACACAATCCCTCACAATGAAATCAACGTGTTTAAAAGGATTATTAGGGATTACACTCGACAAATAATAGGATTGTCGTTAGCTCCTTTTCTTCCCCATAGGAAGTAAACCATAAGACCAGTTGTTGATACCCCAAACCATACCTTTTTTCATACAATTCAATATCCGATATATTTTTTCTTTATTGAAATTGATCAATCTCTTAGTTTTATTCCTGAAACCCCTCTCGTAAACCCACTTGCAAGTACCTATTCTAGCACAGGCGATTCAAAGTATCATGAAGCAAGTTCTAATTCAGAATATTCAGATAATGAGTCAGATAATATGGAAAATAACAATGAAGAATTCCTAGAGGGTAACAACCAACCAATAGATAAAACCCAACCTGAAAATAATCAGCTATGGTTGGCCAAGGATTCCCTATCCTTACCAAGGAGATTACATCATTTGCCTAGGCACCCAAAAAAACTTCTTCCAAATTTTGTTCCTGAAACCTCCAGCCTACCCGAGGAGCATATCAAGAAATTTATATTAACGATAAGATTAATGAATGTCCAATGTGAATATGTATTGTGCATATTGTTCCCTTATACCTTTGAGAACTCATCTTCAACATGGTATTTCAACTCCCCGGTCAGATCCATTAACAGTTGGACGAAATTTCAGAAACATTTCCTGGATAAATTTGCCGAAGAAACAACTACCAGGGCCCTGATGGCTCTAATTTTCACTGCCACCATGGGCCCCAAGGATAATTTCAAGGACTTCAAACAATTTTTCATGACTATACTCAACAAGTTTCAAACATATGTCAAGCCCCCTCAAGAATTACAAATTGAGGTGTATGCTAACGTATTATTGACCTCTATCTCCATGTTTGTTAAAAGGGTCGCTAAACCTACCCTAGCCGAAAAATTTGAGGCCAAAATGATTGAATTTCAAATGAAAGGGTGTAAATACAGTTGGATCTCTTTATCAAATAAAGAAACATCACATACACCTAGACGAGGAATTTTGTTGACACGACCTCCCGGTGAAAAAACTAAACAAAATATTGAAAAGGACAATACATGTATGGAGAGATTACAAAGGAAGGTTAAGAAGTTTTCCAATGAACTTGTAGACATGAAGAGAAATGGAGGGGAAGGCACATCGAACCCTAGGCCTTACAAACCTTTATTTAGAAACAATCCACATTTTAAATCCTCAAAATCTCCTCCTGCTAACTTGAACACTGACTTGGGAGAGGTGGCTTCCGATTCATATGGTAACTATCATGAAGAACATCATTCAGAAAAATATTGTCCTCAATGGGTAAATGCCATGAATCTGTTGGAAAAAAAGTTCTTGGATGGTTGTGCTCTAACCAAAAAACCCAATGATCATACCTCAAATACTACAAAAAATGAGGAGAGTGAAGCACCTGAGGAAACAACTATGTTTCTATGGTATTTCAGTCACACATCATCTTTTGAATTTCCTACAAAAGAAGAAGAATGTCTGAAAATTCTGGCAGTCCAAACTAGGAGCAAGATACCCATCCTGCAAAAACAACCTACCACTATATAAGATCCTAAGAAAACCCCAAAATATTCCTCTTTATCTCAATCGACCCAACCGTTGAGTTTTGGCCTGAAGTTCCTGACTAACAAAACAACAAATCTAGATTATAACGTGGTAAAAGACCTGAAGAAATTGAAAGATAATATTTCGGTGATGAACTTTTTTAGAATTCCCCAATAGAAATATTTACTATTGCAAGCCCTAGATGAGGACAACAACCTCATGAAAAATACAATCCCACATTCAAGCTTGGGTACAGGAAACCGTGAGGATATTCATAAGCCTAACATGAATACAATGATGACTGATAAGAAGCCTAGGTCATATGTTCCACATTTTTTGTTAACCTTTGAAATTTATAACAGGAACCTGCACAATTGTTTGGTTGACTCTCGTATTTCCTCCAATGTGATGCCTCTTTCGATATGAAAGAAGTTAAAAGCTACCCCTACCAAAAGTGAGATGCATACAATTCAACAAGACAAAACTAGAGTGAAATTTATTGGAGAGTTAAAGGATGTTATGATTAGGATATCCTCTGTAGGCCTATGGGATGTTGTTAAGAATGGAATGTTCTAAGAACTTACATGGATACTTTAGTACATATTGGTCCCACTTGTGGTTACCATTGAAGGGAAACCCCAAGATGATCAAGATCAACCATAGATTTATTTTGAAGCATACTATCACATACTTTGAAGCCCCTAATGAACCTTCCTCTACTGAGTTACTAGTCGTAGGAAATTACTTGTGTGAGTCTGAGTTTGGTAATTTCTCACCATGTTTTTTCTGAAGTATTACTTTCCTAGAGGTAAGAATGATCACTTCATGATATTCTTGAAATAATTGAACAATTTAATAAGTTTGATCAAAACAAAAACCCATGCTCAAGCATATAACACTAAAACGACATTTCCCAAGGTGGATGTTGGAGTTACTTCACACACACCTAGGATTTATTTTTCCTAAGGTTTTTCCTTGTTTATTAGTCATTATCCAGTCTCCTATATTTTAGGGGAGAATATTCCACTTGGATAATATTCTCTTTCAATTGACACTTCGGTTTGACTAGTTGAGTTGAGTTTAAATGCTACATTGGTTTTGTCACCATGCAACATTGGGATCATCACCATGATAATGAGAAATTTCCTTGGGATCATCACCATACTGGCACATTACCCTTGATTCCTTGATATACTCCTCACTACACTCTGTTCAGTCAGTTAATTGAAAACTAGTTGACTAGTTAACTCACCTAGGTGGCAGTTCACTCCCGTACCAGCCTGAGAGACTAGACTAGGTGACAATTCACTCTTGTAACTATTGGTGTGTCTCTAGATCACTCTATGCCACCACTATGGAACATTGGTTCTCCTCCAGTGTGCATTGGTTGAGTTATAAAAAGTATATCATGTGTAAATTGTTCATTATTCATTACGGTTAATGAGAATTCTTCTATTCTTTCTCTCCTTCTTCTTCTTTCTCAATTTCTCTTTGCAAATGTGTGTAGTATTTTCTAGATAGATATATTATGTGTAGGTTCAACACATTTACATGGTATCAGAGATGATATATTTCTAATAAAAAGCCACACCAAAATGTTTTGCAGGTACAAAATATTGAAGATAACATAAAGATGGATTTCCAAAAAGAATGCATTCTTACACCTTACAACTACTTTGAATGGAAGGAGAAAATATCCATACATCTCCAAACCAGAGGATTGTACAGGTTAACCTTGAATACAGATAAAAAACCAACATCAGCCATAGAAAAATCCAAGTACTTTAATCAGATGGATGAAGTACTTAGAACAATTTGCAGTCTTATTTCTCTCGATCTCCTTTTTCACATATCTTCCTATAAGACTCCAAATGAATCCTGGACCACCTTGGAAGGGATCTTTGGAAAACATTATGAGATGAGGGGACACATGCTGGAGGTGGAATTGCTCACATTGGATCCAAAAATCTTCGACAATATCGAAGATTTCTTTACAAAATTCAAGGATTTATTGTCGCAACTCAAAGCTTCTGGGGTTCATAAATCTAAGGAGGAGAAACAAATGGTTCTCACCATTCTCTCCAAAATTGGTCCTGAATTCTTTGTATTCATATCCACATTCCATTATGTTAGATTCACCTCTGGAGCCACCTAGAAGATGCCTTCTCTTAAGGACTTTATCGAATCCATGACACAAGAGAAAACCAAGCTCATCAACATGGGAAAAATGAAAGGCCCAAAGGTTCATGCACTCACTATGAAATATGGTAGCCATAAATATTAGAAATATAAATATAAAGACAAAAGGAAAGATCATGCACATCCGAAGAAGGAAGGGTACACAAAACCCTCACCGATGCCTCCGTATCCAAAGGGGAAAAGGGAAGAAAAGGGAATAATGCATGTACTGTCACAAAGGATTCCATATATATCTAATGACTCAAGTGCTTCAAGAAAACAAACTTGGATATTGCATCCCCGATGGTGCCAAGAAGAAGAAGGTAGAAGATCAAAATAACAAGAAAGGCAATTCTAGCAATGCCTTGATTTCCATCAACTCCTCTCTTGATTCTTGGATAGTAGATTTAGGAGAATGACATCACATGGCTGCCTCAAAAGCAATCTATTCTTCAATGGATGCATGCAAAGGTCCTCCTATTCTGATGGGGGACAAATATTCTGTCGAAGTCACCGACAAAGGAAGGATTGAACTCACTAACAGAAGCTTCGAGAATGTGTTGCACGTTCCCAAAATTTCCGCCAACCTTCTCTCTGTGTATCAAATGACGAATTCCGACACTGGAAATCAAGTCATATTCAAACCAAATTCCGTGGACATCTATGACATGCAAACCAACTCCAAGGTTGCAACCAGTGAGGTAAATCATCAGTCTAGATTGTATACTTTTTTTTGAATTCATTGAACCAGATTCTGCTTTACTGCTTATTCATGTTGAGGAAAGTAGTAGGATATGGCACAAAAGTTTTGGACATTTGAATTTCAGATACATGCAACAGATTAGTAAGAAAATATTGGTTGATGGTCTACCAAACATCCATTTCTCCAAGGGAGTATGTGAGGGATGTGTTCTCGGAAAACACCCTCAAGAGAAATTCTACAAAGGAAAGTCTCTGAGAGATTTTGCATCTTTAGATATGATCCACAATGACCTTATGGGTCCTTTTCCACATCCATACATAAAAAAAGTGAGGTTTGTTCTCATTTTTGTTGATGATTTATCACTTTTTACATGGATCTACTTTCTTAGGTAAAAATCCGAGGTCTTTCAACACAAAGATTTCAAAGCCTTGGTTGAGACACAATCCAGAAAGAAGATCAAAGTCCTCCGAACTGATAACGAGGGAGAGTATTTCAATCATGAGATCCATGATATTTTCTATGAGTTAGGGATTCATTTGCAACATACAATTCCCTATAATCTGCGACAAAACGGAGTTTCTGAGCAGAAAAACAGATCTCTAAAGGAGATGGCATCTTGCATGATGCATGCAAAGTCACTATGACAGAGACAATGGGCTGAAGAACTTAATTGTGCAACATACATCCAAAACATATCTCCCCATAGATATGTCAAGGATAAGAGCCCCTATAAGGCTTGGAGTGGCCTCAAACCGGAAGTGACCCACTTTCACATTTTTAGTTCACGTGCGTGGGCCCAGATTCCCTCTAAAAAGAGGAAGGAACTTGATCCACAGATCACTGAGTGTATTTTTGTTGGATACCCCGATGGTGTGAAGGGATATAGACTTATTGATCTTTACTCACACTGGATGATCATTGAGATAAGTTTCCAATTCGATGAAAGTGTCTCACATTTCTCTCAACAACCGCATGCCATCACCTTCATTCTTCCACTTGTCCGAGATGATGAGAATGCACATGCCGACTCTTATTCATAAGAGATTTTTGATTCATAAGACTCAGATGAATCAGATTCAGAGTCAGTACAGTCATATGCAGAGTCAAAGCATCCATATGCAGTTGTAGAGCCAGAGTAAAGGCCTAAGTGGGCACATACTACTCTTCAGGATGCAGGGGATCTCGTTGGTGATCCAACCGATACTAGGAGGACTTGATTTAATTTTGATGAGCCTCCTGTTGCACTCACTGCCACTGAACCATTTCCCTCTAGGAATCTTTTCTTGGTTCAGTCTTCAGATCCACAGTCTTATGGAGAGGTTGCTAGAAATCCCTTTTGGGAATCTGCCATGCAGGAGGAGTACAATTCCCTCCTCGAGAACCAGACTTGGGATCTAGTTCCCCTTCCTTCTAGAAGGAAAATTTTCAGATACAGATGTCTCTATAGGACCAAGAGCGCAACATATGGACAAATTAGTAGATACAAAGCAAGGATTGTTTCCAAAGTATTTCAACAGGTTCATGGAATTGACTATGATGAGACCTTCACTCCAGTAGTGAAGATGGATTCCATACGATTGACACTTTCCATTGCAACAACCAAGGGATGGGAAGTCCATCATATGGACATGAAGAATTCATTTCTTCATGGTGATCTATCTGAGGAGATCTATATGGAGGAGCCTCAGGGATTTATGCAGGACTAATCTTTGGTTTGTTGACTGAAGAAGTCCCTTTATGGCCTCAAACAGGCTCTAAGGGAATGGTATGCCAAGATGGAATCCTACCTGTTGTCACATAAATTTGTACGTTGTAAATCATACCTAAATGTCTACATGCTCAGGATGGCTGATTCACTTCTACTTTTAGTTCTGTATGTTGATGATTTGTTGATCACCGGTTGCTCAAATTCAATGATTGTCGCAGTCAAGAGGATTATACATGATAGGTTTTTGATGACGGTCATGGGTTCACTACACTTATTCCTTGGACTCAATATCAGTCAGGATGCATCAGGCATCAAATTGTCTCAGGCGAAGTATGCACAAGATCTCCTTGAGAGATTTCACATGAAAAACTACAAGTATGATCCGATTCCTTTCCTATCAGGATTCAAATTTGAGGATGGCGGGGAGACTCCACTGGTTGAAAACAAACTGTACATAAAACTAGTGGGGATCTTATTGTATCTCACACACTCCAGACCATACCTCTCCTATGCAGTTGGCGCAGTTTCTAGGTTCATGCAGGAGTCGTATGAGCTACATTGGAAGGCTGCAAAGCATATCCTTCGATATGTACATGGCACCATCACCTTTGGGATTCATTATGTAGTAGAATATATATTATATCTCATCAGGTTTAATGATTTTGACTGGGATGGCGATAGCACTGATCGCAAGTCTGCATCTGGTTACTCACTCAGTCTTAGTTTCAGGCCTATCTGTTGGTCGAGTAAGAAGCAAGCTTCCATTTCTCTATATTCAGCTGAGGCAGAGTATAGAGGGGTAGTTAACATAACCATTTAGTCTATGTGGCTACAAAATTTTCTCACTGATTCGATCATTCAGTTTCATTGGCCGATCGTCATTTGGTGTGGCAACTAGAGCACTCTGAAGTTCTGTAGAGATCCAATTCAGAGACAACAGGCGAAGCACATCAAGATCCACATGCACTACATCCAAGACTTAGTACAGGAGGGGATTATCGAACTATAGTTCTATCCTTTAGTAGAACATACAACAAACATCTTCACCAAGACATTTACTAAGAAAAAATTCCATTCTCTGCGAAGTCGTCTTGGAGTGAAGGACACAGTTTCCTAGAAATTGTAGTTCTTCTTTTTACATACATTGTACCTTGAAGGGGGGTTTTTCCCATGAGTTTTTCCCTCTTTCCTCACGTTATTTCAATGCATATTTTGTATTTGGGTACCTAACATGGCCTCGTTGTCGGGACCCATTCTTTATTTTCACCATAGTGATGTTCAAGGGGTGTGTTGCAGTTACTTCACACAAACCTAGGATTTCTTTTTCCTAAGGTTTTTCCTTGTTTATTATTCATAATTAGTCATTATCTAGTCTCCTGTATTTTAGGGGAGAATATTCCACCTGGAGAATATTCCCTTTCAGTTGAGACTTCAGTTTGACTAGTTGAGTTGAGTTTAAATGCTACATTGGTTTTGTCACCATGAAACATTGGGATCATCGCCATGATAATGCACACTTTCCTTGGGATCATCACCAGACTGGCACATTACCCTTGATTCCTTGATCTACTCCTCACTACACTCTGTTCAGTCAGTTAACTGAAGACTAGTTGACTAGTTAACTCAACTAGGTGGTAGTTCACTCCCGTAACTGCCTGAGAGACTAGACTAGGTGTCAGTTCACTTTTGTAACTGCCTGAGAGACTATACTAGGTGGAATTTCACTCCCATAACTGCTGGTGTGTGTCCAAATAAATCTAGACCACCACTATGGCACATTGGTTCTCCTCCAATGTGCATTGGTTGAGCTATACAAAGTATATCATGTGTAAATTATTCATTATTCATTACGGTTAATGAGAATTCTTCTATTCTTTCTCTCCTTCTTCTTCTTTCTCAATTTCTCTTTGCAAATGTGTGTAGTATTTTCTATATAGATATATTATGTGTAGTTTCAACACATTTACAGTGGACTGGGACAAGAGAGTTCCAAACTTTGTGTATAAAATATGGACTCTATACTTTGATGGATCAAAATATCAAGAGGGGGTTGGAATTGGATGCATTTTCATTAATCCAACAAGAAAATGTAATTTTTTGTCCTCTAGGTTGGAATTTGTGTGCACAAAAAACACCGTTGAATATGAGGTGTTGTTCCAAGGACTCAAGAAAGCTATTTATTTAAACATCAAGGAACTATTTGTCTTTGGGGATTCGAAAATCATTGTTAGATAAGTAAAAGAAACTATCCACTTCAATTCCCCCCATTTGAGGAAATTATCAACAGGATGTTCATAGGATGATAGAAAATTTCCTAGCATTCAACATCACAACCATACCTCGATCCAAAAAAACGTTGGCCAATTCTTTGGCCAAAACATCTTCAACTTTGTCTCCCTTAGAGGATTATGAAGCCTCGATGTTTTCCATAGAATTTTTATACAAACCTTCGGTTTGAGATAACATTGCTAACTAGAGGGTATTTGAGGGGGATGAACAAATCATATCCTTTTTGACTAAAGATTTTTTTTTAGGGATCTGGCCATTGACGATGAAATTTTTGAAGAAGTGATTGTAGGAATTGATAATCAAGACCCTAATCCAAAAGAAGGAAGTAACCCAAACCAACCTAAAATCCACACTATGCCTCAGGGAGTAGTCAGTATTGAGAACCTATTCAATTTACAAGAGAAATTTAAGAAAACAAAAAATACCAAAACCACTAGCTCATGTCCATTCTATGAAGTCATAAATATAGGGATTGCTGACAACCCTTGAAACATCAATTTTGGGAGATCAATATCACCCGAGGAAAATAAATCCTACCTAAAGTGTTCAAGGAGTACTAGAACATGTTTTCCTAGTCATATAAAGATTTGAAAATGTATGACACCGAGATTATTCATCACATTATACTATTGAGACCTAAGGTCAAACCTTTCCAGAAAAAGATGCAGAAATTTCACCCATCCTTGGAACCCTTGATGAAGAAGAAAGTAAAGAAACTATTGGATGCCAAGATAACATTCCAAGTAAGGCCCTCTACATGGGTGGCCATTCTAGTACATGTCAAGAAAAAATCCGGTGAAATTTGCTTATGTGCATATTTTAGAAATCTGAATAGAGCCTCAACAAAATATAACTATCCTGTCCCTTCCATCAAACAAATTCTATAGAACGTATTGGGAGTGAAGATATTCTCACTTCTGGATGGTTTCTTAGGATACATCCAAGTGTTAGTATTAGAAGAGGACAAATTGAAAACAACCTTCCGAACTAAATGGGGAACATTTTCCTACAAACACATGCCATTTGGGATAATCAACGCGGGAGATACTTTCCAAAAAGTCATGGATGCGACATTTCGAGGATTACTTAACAAATGTGTACTAGTATACTTGGATGATGTTACTGTTTACTCCAAGGATAGGGTTAATTATATTACCCATATCACCCAAATTTTTGAAAGATGTCAAAAGTATGGAATATCATTAAACCCGAAAAAAAAACTATATTTTGAGTAGAGGAAGGTGTTGGTGTAGATGAGGAAGACAACCTCATGATTTTAGCAAGGATTTCATTCACATCCTTACTTGATAAAACAACCTATTCTAGGAGCTTTGGAAACACTGGCAATGTCCTCTTCTTCTTCTCCAGGGGTTCCTCATCCTCTTCTTCTTCTGAGTCCATCAAAATTTGGACCTTTTTCTTCTTTATTGTTGGGCTAAAACTTGGCCCTACTCCTTCTTCCTTCTCCCTTTTCTTCAGGAGCTACGGTGGAAAGAGGCAATGCATACAAGACTTGCGTGGGTTGTGCTTAACATCGGGCCATGACATGAATTCCTTGTCGAAGGATTCTTCGTCCGAATAGAATGGTAATGACCTCGTGTGGAAGTCCTCATGCTTCACATGCCTCGGCCAAACAAAAGTGTAGTGGAGATTTATCCCAAATGCGATGTTTTGGGTGTTGAGATTCAACAGTTCTTATGGTATGCGAAATCACTGAGTTGAATCGATGAGCTGGTTGTACCACTTCAGGAACGTTGCATTGTTAAAATCCATATTCTCTGAGTCTGACCTTGAGTGCCAGGGCTCAAACATATTGGCTAGAAGACCCTTATCTGTAGGTGACAATTTTCTTCTTGAGGGTGACGTCCATTTCCACATTGCAAACGCTACTAACAGGTAGCTATATGTAAAAGTTCCTCCTTTCTCCTGAGATTCCTCACACACAATTAGGAGTTCCTCTAGTAGGTAGCTGCACTAGTTGAACACAACTCCATTTACACAGAAGTCTGCTACTGAAAGAACATCTAAGGTGCATTCTCCCTTGTAGTACAAGCGCATAACCTTACTAGTGATCATGTAGAAGGATGTCTAGATTGTCTCTGGTAGGATTGGGTCGATTTTAGTTGTACATCCGCCTCTCTGTGTATGGAATTTCTCATAGAAACTGACTTCACCCTTCTTCTTCCTATCCTTTTTTGGGCCTTGGAATCCTTTTGATACATCCTCACCCTCGAGGGACAATCCGGTGAGATGGTGGATTTCCTCGGCATAAATTGTATATTTTCTATCGAGAGATAAGCTCCTGTCATGCACCTGACTGATCAAAAACTTGGTGCACCGCACAACCTCACCAATAATTTTGAAAATTGGTAGATCCATGAGATTCACGATGGTGGAATTGAACATGTTGATGAATTATGGCTTTGAGACAAACTACATGCCTCCCATTGCATCTCGAGCCAAGTCCCATAATACATTAATATTCATCTGTGGAAACAATACTTGGCCCGTCATGTTAAGGTTGAGGAGTTTTACTTACTAGGCCTTTCCCTTGACATTGCCCATGATCTCAACCCAGGGATCACACAACTCATCTGGAATTGCCTCTTTTGGAGCTGAATTCTAACCTCCTGTTGCTCTTAGAATTTTGGCTCTGGAATGCTAGAAAACTAGACAAGCTGAGTTGGGGCTCAGGGTCACGATTAGGGAGCATAATATTTCACAAACAAGAATAGGTTTCAAATAGTGAAAGAAAAAATTATAACTGAGGTAAAAAAAAGTCTCTCTCATTAGTTCACAAGATCTTATAAGCGGGATAATTGGAAATCTGTGTAATTACTCCTAAGGACACTAATCATTAAACCATAAACACAATCTCGAGCTTAGGTATTCGACGAGACTGATAACAAGGTAAAATATATAGGGTGATCCTATATTTAATGAACGAGATGATAGGGATGTGGTCGACCTGAGGGATTACCATTTTAATGGTTTATAATCTCGGTGGGGATACCAATGGCATATACCCGTATCACACATTTATGTCTTAACGAAAAGTTCTGACGGGTTACTGTAGCTACCATAAAGGGTATGACTGGACGGGATGCTTGTGGCACATGGGATGAATTACAATTTAGATTCACCCTCCCTCCGACCATAATGGGTGTCCCCGTCATGTTTAATGAATTCATTTAATGTAATGGTGTCTCTTCCGATCCTGTGCGGTTGAGTGAGAAGTTCTACACAAAAGCACTTCTTATACTGAAAAATAAGTTCTGCACAATGCACACTCTGACCTTATTAACTGAATTAAAGAAATTACAAGAAATTAAAATCTAACTACTGTACATGCTCCCTTGGACTGGAGAAACAATCCTTTGGATCAATCATGGGAAATATAGGGTTTTACAAGGGTTCCATTCACCCATCCTGATCGAAGGATACCATCCAGTTGCGCTATCTAGACTGCACCAGAGTGTCAGATTT
This sequence comes from Picea glauca, assembly GCA_000966675.3. Classification (NCBI taxonomy): domain Eukaryota; kingdom Viridiplantae; phylum Streptophyta; class Pinopsida; order Pinales; family Pinaceae; genus Picea; species Picea glauca. The sequence goes on along the minus strand of JZKD02S1746728.1, from coordinate 77,345 downwards.
TTGTGACTATGAATGGACCCAACCAATGCATGCACAAATTTCCTGGATGCTTTTGATATCGATTTTCATAGAGTAGTACCTTATGTTAAGAACCCAATACTGAATACAAAATCACCACAACAGATATAGAAGAAAAATATAGAAAAATCTCTTTTATTACTATCAAACCCTTAGGGTAGGGCAACACCATACAATGGATCCTATTATGGAAGGGATCCTCTCCTATTCACTTTCCTCTTCGAGGGGGAATCCTCCTATTGAGCTACCACTCCACAATACAATACTTCTCTTCATGTCTCATTACATT
>JZKD02S1746728.1:53680-76988 GCA_000966675.3 Picea glauca | reverse complement strand
TTTGGACTTAATATTCCTGTCATGCCAATATTTCTGTCTATCTTACTCAATTGTTTGATGAAAATATGCTAAAAATATCACTTCCTCAATTTATTACAAGTCCGCAATCCTCTATGCAACCGATTCATCATCTGTCTGTTGAAATTACTAAGACAACTGAGAGGGGGGGGGGGGGTGAATCAGTTGTTACTGTGCTTAAACAATTTACGACTATTCAAATAATTTTTTAATCTCTTTCAAGTGACCATCAATATTATACAAGATATGAACAACATAAATAATGAACATCAGTCACACATAAGATACACACAGAGACACATTTTCACGAGGAAACCCATAAAAGGAGAAAACCTCTTCTTCTTCGAATGATAGTCAGTCTTTTAAATTCTTTACATCATCTATCTTTGAGCACCGACTCAATGTGAGGCTAATACCTCTATTTTACAAGCTCCAACTTGTTGAGAGCACCAACTCTCTGGTTTCTCTAGCACCCACTAGAAGGAAGCATCAACTCCCTGAGTGTTCTAGCACCAACTGGATGGACGCACCTACTTCCACTTATACAAGCACCAACTTGTTTAGATAACCAACTCTTTGGTTTCTCTAGCACCCACTAGAAGGAAGCATCAACTCCCTAACACCCACTTATACAAGCACCAACTTGCATACATAAAACTCTGTGTTTTCCCTGAGCACCACCCTGCCACCCTGTTTGTCTAGCCACAACTAGATGGAAGATACAACTTCCAATATTCAAGCACCAACTTGAATATCATAGGACCACAGTCCTCCCTAGCACCACCCCACCTCCCTGATTTTATACAAATGTCTAAATAACCAACAATACAAATATATCAATTCTTACCACTTCTTCACTGTTCTGCAATTCTTCTCTGCTACACTATTCTTTTTCTCTGTTCATACTTGGTTTGACTTGCTGTCACTTTATATCTATTCTTTTTCTGTCCTTCTCATGTTCTTTGATATGTGCACATTCTTCTCTCTTCACCTTTTATGTTCTATTCAAATTCTGTTCCTCATCTTTGAGTTTTCTTCACACTCCGCATACTATAATTTTACCTTTCTATAGTTCAACTCATTTTTTAGTCAGAACATCCAACCTTACATAGTCGCTGCATGTCACTCTTATGCTCTCCTCCAAAATCAGTTACACCTCGAATCTCCAAGAAAAATACCTTAGCAACTGAATCACCAAATGTCCAAGAAATATGATTCAGTTATGCTAACTGAATAATTAACCGTGAGGTGAGACAATAGCCCTTCGATCAAATTCCAAATAGCCAACACCGTTGGATTAAATCCACAAGATCTTGCATTTATCCCATATGCCCACTGGCTATGACCACGAGCCTAATCAAGAGGCACTTCATTTTCGCGTTTTGTGAATTTTGTTGCGAGTCACATTGACTCTTCCAACTCTCGATCGTGAAATGGAGCCTTGCAAATTGCACGCTCCTTCCTTCATGTGCCCATGACGATGACCAAGAGCTTACCCATAAAGAGCTTTCACATTTCACGATTCAGGGATTCTGACGTGAGTCTCCTTAAATCCTTGACTCTCGGTACTTGAAATGGAGCCTAGCTACGCTAGCTCCTTCCCCTCTCATGAACACTGGCTGTGACCACAGCCTACGCCAAAAGGCGTTTCAAAATTTCGCATTTTGACATTCCTATGATGAAGGGTCTTGACACTCCAAGTTGTGATCCCCGAAATGAAGCTTAGTAATTAGCTTCTTCCCTTAAGCCTTCATCGATGTGACCATAAGTTATGACCAGGGGCCAAGCACAAGAGTGTTTCGCGATTTCGCATATTGACGTTTCTACCGTGAGTTGCTTCCTTGACTCCTCGAACTCTCGATATCCAAAACTTTGAAATGGAGCTAGATCAATGGTCCACACTCTCCCTTGATCAATGACTTATATTGAACCGTGGTTTCACGTTTCATAGTTTCAAAGGATAGAGATCCTCCTTCCTTTGAATTTCTAGTCAGCGAAAATCTGACCTCTCACCACGTGTAGTCTGCATCTAATGGTCAGGAATTTTTATCGCGATTTCGCATATCGCAAGTTTGAGGAGTTAGATCACCTCCTCCTTTTGGATTTCCCAATCTGCAAAACTCCAAAATAGATTTTTTGTCATGCCCTGATCTTTCGTCACGTGTCCTTCTTGGATCAACAATCCTCTTGCTTTTGGGACTTTGTAATCCTGCTTCATATTGTACTTAAAGATCGTGCTCCTTCTTCTGGATCCGACGATGGTCGATCTTCGCGTTCAAATATGACGCCTGAGATCTGTTCTCCTCTTCTTTATGCTCCTCCTGTATTAATTCAGATCTAACGACCATCAGGAATTCAGGATGGGTGATCCAACGATCAATGTTTCTCCTCCTCCTGATCTTATGCTTATGATATTTCCATGCCATCATCACTGTGCTGCTGGTCTTGCCACTTTCTCTTGTTCTTCATCGTCGGGCTAAGCTTGCCATCAATGAGAAACAAATACTCTACCTTCTGTCCATAATAAATATGCCAACAATCTCCCCCTTTGGTATTGATGGCAACCTTGAATAACCTGAACACTACTCTTCCTATACATCCAACCATACCACTGTAGCATCCTTACCATTACCACACTTTCTCCCCCTTTGACATCAATGTCAAAGAAGAAACACGCTCCCCCTGAGCTGTTGTAGTACATACTCCCCCTGTCAACTATGAACAACTTATAAATACAACAGATATTCAATAAGTACTCCTCTTGACCAGGTGAATAGATTAGATGAAATAAGTTATAACCCCCAACTTCTGACGAAGATATCCAAAAGGGGTCGCTGCTAACGGTTTAGTAAAGATATTAGCTATCTGTTCCGTTGAAGGAATATAATTCAGCTGAACAACTCTGTTTGTAACTTGTTCTTTGAGAAAATGGTATTTTATTGGGATATGCTTAGTCTTGGAATGAAGAACATGATTCTTGGAGACACTAATGGCACTGGTGTTATCACAATGAATTGTAATTGGATCAGTAAATTTTACCTTCAAATTTGTAAGATTTTAAGTTTGGATCATCCATAAAATCTGAGTGCAACAAGTGGCAACAACAATGAACTCTGCCTCTGTAGTTGATAAGGAAATATATCCCTGCTTCTTACTAATCCATGCTACCAATGAGTCACCCAGGAATAATTCACCTCCACTGGTGCTCTTTCTCTCATCCACACAATTTTCCCAATCTACATATAAATAAGCAATTAACTGAAAATTCTGATTTCTGGGATACCACAGACTATAAGTCATTATTCCTTTCAATTATTTGAATATCCTTGTTACAACTACCAAATGACTTTGTTTAGGAGCAGATTGATAACGACCTACCATTCCAACATCTTGCATTATATCAGGATGGGATGTTGTGATGTACATAAGACTAACTATCATTGAGAGATATGTCCTTTGATCAACATTAGGTGAAATATCATCTTTACTGAGCTTGAAACCAACCACCATAGGCATACTAACAAGAGAATAATCTTCCATCTAAAATTTCTTCAACATCTCTTTCAAATATTTTTCTTGTGAGATAAATATTCCTGCAGAACTTTGATTTACTTGTAAACCAGGAAAGTATGACAGTTCTCCTATCATGGACATCTCAAACTCTATTTTCATAGATTTAGAAAACCACTCGACAAAGGATTCATTAGTACATCCAAAAATAATATCATCTACATAAACCGAAACAACTAGTAAATTATCACCTTCAGACTTAATGTAGAGATTGCTGTCAACAATACCTTTCTTGAACCCTTTGCCTTGTAAAAAATTGTCCAGTCTATAATACCAAGATCGTGGTGCTTGTTTCAGTCCATATAAGGCCTTCTTCAGCTTGCAAACATAATCATGATTATATGTCAATGAGAATCCTTCAGGTTGCTCCATATATACTTCTTCCTCTATATCTCCATTAAGAAATGCTGACTTAACATCCATCTGATACACTTTAAAGATCTTATGACATGAATATGAAAGAAACATTCTGATGGATTCCAATCTTGCCATTGGTGAAAAAGTTTCATCAAAATCCTGACCTTCAACTTGTGCATACCCTTTACAGAYCAATCTGGCTTTATTCCTAACAACTTGTCCTTTTTCATTCATTTTATTCTTGAACACCCATTTGGAGCCTATTACATTCTTATCTTCAGGTCTAGGAACAAGCTCCCAAGTATTGTTCTTCTCAATCTGATCAAGCTCTTCATTCATAGCTCTAATCCAATCATCATGCTGGTTGGCTTCATCAAAATTTTTGGGTTCAATCATATATAAAAAAGCAACATGATATTGTTCTAACTCTTTAATCATTTTCCTTCTTGTCTGAACTCCTTTATTTATATCTCCAATTATCTGAATTTTAGGATGATTCTTTCTAACAATTTTGAGAGGTGGTTTTGTTTCTTTTTGCCGATTTGTGTCAGCCTGATTATTCGTATCTAAACCTGATTCAGATTCTTCCCTTTTTTATCATTGGACCTCTTCATCTTCATCTTCAACTATATTTTTTGTGCTTGGTTCAACACTGCTTACATTTCTGACTGGGACTTCTTCATGAACTTTTATGTCGACACAATCAACCAATTTATGCAACCTCTTATTGTAGCATCTGTATCCTTTATTGTTTGTAGCATAACCTAAGAATATACCTTCATCATCCCTGTCATCATATTTGCCAATATTTTCATCATTATTCTTGATATAACATTTACTCCCAAAGACTTTAAAATGCTTGATTGAAGCAGGTCTTCCAAACCATAGTTCATAAGGAGTCTTGTCACTGTGTGGCCTGAGATGAGCTTTGTTAAGAATGTGAAAAACTACATGGATTTATTCCACCCAATATGTATGAGGTATATTCCTTTCATTCATCATTGATCTTTCCATTTGTTGTACTGATCTATTATGCTTCTCAACAACTCCATTTTGCTATGGATTCCTTGGGATTGTGTACTCTCTTTTGGTCCCATGTTTATCACAGAACTCTTTGAAGTTCCATGAGCTAAACTCTCCTCCTCTATCAGACCTTACTACTTTCAACCTTTTCCCGTTTGATTCTCAGTTAGAGCTTTAAACACTTTGAATTTTTCAAATGCTTCAGATTTTTCCTTCAAAAAGGAAACCCATGTTAGTCTAGAATAATCATCAATAATCATCATAAAAAAGTTTTATTTTCTTGTACCTTCTTTCCTTGATGGTCCGCATAAATCCATATGTACTAACTGGAGAGGTTTTTCTATTGAAGGGAAGTTTTTAGATTTGAATTGTGTTCGAGTAAGATTTTCTATCTGGCACAGTTTACAAACATAATCATATAGCTTTGATATCTTTGGAAGATCCTTTACTGCCCCATTGTTTCTAAGTTTGATTATATGATCAAAATTTAGATGTCCAATTCTCCTATTCCATATCCAGCTTTCATCGTACTTTCTTAAGTGACATTCTTTTTTTTCTTCTTTTAACACGTAGACATTATTTTCTGTTCTTATCCCTTTTGCAACCAACTATCCTGAATTCACACACTTTTTTTTACAATCTTTAGAATTAAAAACCACTTCACATCCTCGGTCATAGACTTGACTGACACTAAGCAGATTATGTTTCAAAACATCTACAAATAACACATCTTGAGCTTTTCCTTTTCCATTACTCAGACTTACCATTCCCTTACCTTTTATTTTTCCTGGTGCATCATTTCCAAAAGTTACATTTCCTGATTTGTTTTCACTTAGAGTTAGAAACTTACTTTTGTATTCAATCATCTGTTTGGAACATCCATTGTCAATATACCAGGGATTCTTTTGTCTTTGGGATGATAACACTAGTCCACACTTGTCAACTTCTTTCTTCTTCCAAACCTTTAAATTTTTAGCAGTAGGATTCAGATCTGGCTTATAGTTCCTTAAGTGACAGTCTATAGCTTTATGTCCATAATTATGGCAGTTGTAACATTCTGGTTCATTGAATAACAAATCATAATGATTGTTATGCTCATAAATATTGTTATGTTTCACCTGTTTCCTTCTCCCAGTCATCACATGACTTATAATATGTGATTGTTTGTTTCTTGGTTGTCTCAATCTTTGTGGTGGCAGATAATTATTCTTTGAGAAACTTGATTGTTCATATCTAAATCTTAAAGAACAATTTATAGCTTTGTGACCAAAGTTAGAACAAAAAAAACAATATCCATTGAAAAATCCTTTGTACCTGGTAAAAGACTGTCTTCTTTGAGTGGGTCGATTTATTTCATGCTGATAGTTTCTCTGATCTACATATTCGGTTCTAGTAATTTTTCTTTCATTCCTTCTTGGTGGCTGATTTTCTTTCTTTGTTTCTGCAGAGTGGTTGTTGTCAATGATTGCAGATTTGAAAAACTTGATGGGTTCTGTATTACTTGGATGATCACTACTTGATCCTTCTTCATAGCCCAAGCCATCTTTCAACTTTGGATTCCTTTGCTGATTTATAATGTAAGTTAATTCTTTTGAGGATTTAATACTTGACATATTTTGGTGATACAATGCCTTAAACTTCTCCATTTCTTTTTTGGTTTTTACTATCTCTTCTTCTAAGGCTTCACACCTTGCTTTCTTCTCTAATAATTGTTGTTTCAGAATGTCTTCTATTTTCTTTGCCTCTTCTAACTCCACTTTTAGTAGAGCAAAGTCTTCATCAGGTTTTTATCATTTTTTTTTTGTAACTAGGGGAATTGGTAACAACAACAGTATCGTACTCGTGTGACATGGGGTTGAAGCCTGCTGGCTACCTTATAACCCCTAGAGAGGAACGCACAACCCGTAAGCACACCCTCTGAGTAAATCAGGGTGAGAGTCGACCTTGAGACCTCTTTTTACATATTTCCTTCCATTTACACGACACTTTCCAATCGGTCTACACCCCTGCGGGATTTTTATCATTCATTTTAAACTGCATCAACAATCGTTTATGTTTTCTCTTGTTACATCTGGGTCTGTCAATTTCTTCCAAAGCACTGATTAATTCACCTTCCATATCCACCACAACTTATTCATCATCCATTTCACCTCCTGAATGTTCATCATCAAGATCTCCCATAGCCATAAGCATAAAAGAATTCACTTTGTCTTCACAAGATGAATCACTATCTATGTCTTTTGAGGAGTTGTCATTGTTTGCACACAAACTTTTCTTTTTACTATATTTCTTAAATTTTCATTTCTTTTCATCATCAGAGTTGTGATTCTTTTTCTGGTGAGGACACTTAGATGCAAAATGACCTATCTTACCACAGTTAAAACATTTGAAAGGGAGCTTGCCTTGATATTTTCCTGATCCTTTCTTTAACCTTCTCACAAATTTTGCCTCAATATCATCTAATTCTGAATCGGTATTCTTGTCTTCTTTAAAATATGCTTCTCTAGTAATGGATTTATCTTTGCTAATTCTCATTTCATATGCAGTTAGAGTTCCTAGGAGTTGATCAATGGTCATAGTTTTAAGATCATTTAGTTCTTCTATTACAGAGACTTTTGGATTAAATTTATCAAGAAGAGATCTTAAAATATTCTGAACTAAAAGTGATTCTTCAATTTTCTCACCAAGACCCTTCATGGCATTCACAAGCTCTTCAACTCTTAAAAAATACTTGCTGACTGTTTCGTCTTCATTCATCTTTAGTTTTTCAAATTTCAATCTATATGTTTGAAGTTTGACATCTTTTACTTTCTCATTTCCTTCATAACTGTTAATAAGTTTATCCCACATTTCTTTGGCAGTTTGAAGATGAATCACCTTTACAAACTCAACTTCTGCAAGTCCATTCAAGATAACATTCATTCCCTTAGAATTAAATCTAAATTCTAACTTATCATCCTTGGAAGCTAGCACAACAGGTTTTATGTATCCGGTCTCTACTACATCCCAAACATCAACACCTAAATCCATTAGGTATGTTCTCATTCTAACCTTCCAGAAGACAAAATTTGTTCCATCAAACAGAGGAGGCTTACTGGATGAAGTCCCTTCATGACTTGTCATGTTTAAGTTTACAGATCTACCTTTAAATAAAAGGAACCCGCTCTGATACCAATTTTTGAAATTACTAAGACAACTAAGAAGGAGGGAGGGGGGTGGGTGGGGGTGAATCAGTTGTTACTGTGCTTAAACAATTTATGACTATCCAAGTAATTTTTTAATCTCTTTCAAGTGACCATCAATATTATACAAGATATGAACAACATAAATAATGAACATCAGTCACACATAAGATATACACATAGACATATTTTCACGAGGAAACCCATAAAGGGAGAACACCTCTTCTTCTTCGAATGATAGGCAGTATTTTGAATTCTGTACATCATCTATCTTTGAGCACCAACTCAATGTGAGGCTACTACCTCTATTTTATAAGCTCCAACTTGTTGAGAGCACCAACTCTCTGGTTTCTCTAGCATCCACTAGAAGGAAGCATCAACTCCTTGAGTGTTCTAGCACCAACTGGATGGAAGGACCTACTTCCACTTATACAAGCACCAACTTGTTGAGAGCACCAACTCTCTAGTTTCTATAGTACCCACTAGAAGGAAGCATCAACTCCATACATGTTACATCACCAACTGGACTTATACAAGCACCAACTTGCATACAAAAAACTCTGTGTTTTCCCCGAGCACCACCCCGCCACCCTGTTTTTCTAGCCACAACTAGATGGAAGATGCAAATTCCAATATTCAAGAACCAACTTGAATATCAGAGGACCACAGTCCTCCCTAGCACCACCCTACCTCCTTGATTTTATATAAATGTCTGAATAACCAACAATACAGATATATCAATTCTTACCACTTCTTCACTGTTCTACAATTCTTATTTGCTACATTATTCTTCTGCTCTGTTCATACTTGGTTTGACTTACTGTCAATTTCTATATGTTCTTTCTCTGTCCTTCTCATGCTCTTTGATATGTGCACATTTTTCTCTCTTCACCTTTTCTGTTCTGTTCAACTTCTATTCCTCATCTCTGAGTTTTCTTCACACTGCACATACTGTAATTTTACCTTTCTATAGTTCAACTCATTTTTCAGTCAGAACAACCAACCTTACACAGTCGCTGCATGTCACTCTTATGATCTCCTCCAAAATTAGTTACACCTTGAATCTCCAAGAAAAATGCCTCAGCAACTGAATTGCCAAACGTCCAAGAACTATGATTCAGTTCTTCTAACTGAATAATTAATCGTGAGGTGAGACAATAGCCCTTCGATCAAATTCCAATTAACCAACATCATTGGATTAAATCTACAAGATCTTATGTTTATCCCATATGCCCACTGGCTGTGACCAAGGGCCTAATCAAGAGGCACTTCAGTTTCGCGTTTCACGAATTTTGTTGCGATTCACATTGATTGTTCCAACTCTCGATCACGAAATGGAGCCTTGCAACTTGCAAGCTCCTTCCTTCATGTGCCCACAACGATGACCAAGCGTTTATCCATAAAGAGATTTTGGGATTCACAATTCAGGGATTCTGTTGTGAGTCTCCTTGACTCCTTAACTCCTGGTACTCGAAATGGAGCCTAACTACGCTATCTCCTTCCCCTCTCATGAACACCTGCGGTGACCACAGCCTACGCCAAAAGGCATTTCACAATTTCACATTTTGGCATTCCTGTGATGAAGGGTCTCGACACTCCAAGTTGTGATCCCCAAAATGGAGCTTAGCAATTAGCTCCTTCTCTTAAGCCTTCGTCGATGTGACCATAAGTTATGACCAGGGGCCAAGCATGAGAGTGTTTCGTGATTTCACATATCGACGTTTCTGCCATGAGTTGCTTCCTTGACTCCTCCAACTCTTTATATCCGAAACTCTGAAATGGATCCAGATCAATGGTCCATGCTCTCCCTTGATCAACGACTTAGTTGAACCGTAGTTTCATGTTTCACAATTTCAAAGGATAGATCTCCTCCTTCCTTTGAATTTCCAGTAAGTGAAAATATGACCTCTCGCCACATGTAGTCTGCATACAACGGTCATGAATGTTTATTGTGATTTCGCATATCGCAAGTTTGAGGAGTTAGAGCACCTCCTCCTTTTGGATTTCTTGATCTGTGAAACTCTGAAATAATGTTTTTTTCATGCCTTGATATTTCTCCACATGTCCTTCTTGGATCAACGATCCTCCTACTTTCAGGACTTTGTAATCTCGCTTTATATTGTACTTAAATATCATGCTCCTTCTTCTGGATCCGACGATGGTCAGTCTTTGCGTTCAGATCTGATTCCTGAGATCTGTTCTCTTCTTCTGTGCGCTCCTCCTATCTTAATTCATATCTGATGACCATCAGGAATTTGGGATGGGTGATCCAACGATCACTGCTTCTCCTCCTCCTGAGTTTACACTTTTGATATTTTTATGCCATCATCGCTTCACTGTTGTCTTGCCACTTTCTCTTGTTCGTCATCATCGGGTTGTGCTTGCCATCAATGAAAAACAAATACTTTGCCTTCTGTCTGTAATAAATATGCCAACACTGTCATGTGTGTAGCCTTTTCTATATAGAGACTGGGGGTAATAAAATCTGTAGGTACAACAACTTATTTCCCATAAACCAATTGAAATGGAGTATACCTATGTAGTTTCTTCGTGGTAGTCCTGTAAGCCTACAAGACTATTGGAACTCTATTATCTCAGTCTTCCCTATTTACACAACATACTTTTGTCAGTCATCTTTCCATAGTTTTATTGAATGCCTCCATTGTACCGTTAGCTTGTGAGTGATAGGGACTGCTCTTATGGTGTTGTATAAGGAATTTCGTTGTCAACATTGTGATTGTGTTGATGATAAAGTGACTACCTTGATCACTGGTCAGGCTTCTAGGACATCCAAACCGAGTGAAAACATTCTCAAAGATAAATTGAGCAGCTGTATCTATTGAACAATCTTGAATTGCCTCTACTTCAACCCATATTGTGAGGTAATATATTGTGGTAGTGATGTATCTGAACTTTGAATGCTTAGTTGGTGGGTTGATTGGTTCAATAAAATCAACAACCCACTTCTCAAAATCCTAAAGTTCTCTAATTGGATGAAGGGGTAATTCATCTCTGCATGATGGCTTTCCTACTCTTTGGCAGATTTCACAAGATCTATCATACTCCTTAGCATCTTTAAATAATGTAGCCTTCCATAATCTAGCTTGAAGTACCTTTTGTGCAATAGATTTACCTCCAACATGTCCTTCCACAACTCCATTGTGGAATTCCCACATGGTATCTTGCATTTTGTGATTCAAGACACATCTCCTAAGGATGTTGTCTAGTCCCAATTTGTAAATTTGTCATGCAATCAATTGATAGTCTGTTGCGCGAACCACCATATGTCTCTTTTGGGTTGTGGAGTAAGTTTCTGGACATGTACCTATACTGAGGAAGACAACAATGCCTTCAAGATACTCTGGGATGGCCTTAATTTAGAATAGGTCCGCATCTGGGAGCTGATCATCCACTGCTCCACCACTTTCTAAACTTCTGTAATGTGTAAATCATAGATAGACCTTCCCTTTCGGTGGTCATGCAATTGCGTTCATCTTGTGAAAGTTTTTTGCTGGCAAAGTAGATAGGGTGGTCCATATTTCCTTCCCTTGGTTGTGCTAAAATGGCTCCCAGGGCAATGCCTAATGCATCCACATGTACATGGAATTCAATTTCCCAATTGAGAATTATCGAGATAGGTGCAGTACTTATTTTTTCTTTGATAAAGTCAAATTTTTTGTCACACTTTGGTCCACCGAAATAGTTCAAACTTCTTCAACAATTTTTCTAGAGGTGCAGTGATAGTTGCATATCTTCTGATGAACCTGTGGTAACATCCTGTATTTACCAGTGTAGAGCACAACAATTTAGCACTTGTAGGTGGAGGCATGTTCAAAATGACCATAACTTTAGCTTGGTCTACCAAGACTCCTTCTTTGCATACAATATGGTCGAACAAATTTCCATGTGGTACGCAGAAAATGCACGTCCTTATATTCAGAGACATTTTCAATTCACGACATCTATCAAACATTAACCAGAGTAGACCTACATGGTATTTTAACAAGATTTATACTGTTTAGTCGTCCATGTAGACTTCTACAAACTTGTGGATGAACTCTCGAAATGATGCTATCAGAATCCGAGAAAAAACTACAGGAGCATTCTTCAATCCAAAGGGAATTACATTGTATGCGAATGATCCCCGTGGTATTCTTCTTGTCTTCCTCTATGATTCTGACTTGGTGATATAATGAGAATACATTTGTAAATGAATAAGATTCTTTTCCCACAACCCGGTCTAACACTTCATCACTGAAATGTGTCATAAACGGATAGTACACACATGCAAAATTCAAAATTCTGTAGTCCAAACAGACTCAAATGTCTTATGTATCTTTCTTGCTTTGAATAACTATGGGGATAATCCACTCTGCTTCTTCGATTGGGAAAATAAGTCATGCCGCAAGAATTTTGTCCACTTCCTTCTTGAACTTCTCTTTTATTCTAGGATTAAGTCGGTATGGTCTATGCTTCACAGGTCTTGATCCAGGTTTCAACTCAATTTTCATTTCTCCCATGGCTCCTTTTGTAGCGTTCAGTTCTGAGAATGTTTTTGGAAAAAAATACTCATACTCCCACAACAGGTTGTGTAATTTATTCGTAGTTTTCTCATCCCAGTAATCTCTTATAGAATCTATCTTAGGATTCTTTGTACTCCCTATATTAACTTTTCACAACTTTAGTGGATGGTTATAGGAGAAAAATGTGTGACTAGGTATAGTATCATAAATTTCTCTACTGCCTTTCTTTTCCTTAATGGTTAAGTTTCTAAGCTCTTGTAAGTCATCAGGTTTTTCTGGGTCTTTCTAAACTTTACAACAAGGTACAACTAGCTTATTAGTTTCAAGGCTCAGACTAGACTAAAGAAAATGAACATGGTCAACACATACTACTGGACTTGATCTCTTTTTGCAAATGCTGGCAAAAATCATTTCTCTGATTCTTTGAAGGACTATGTTGAGCTCAAGGTACTTACTTGTAAAGGAGAATTCCTTACAAAATTGGTCTTGTAAGGTCTTCCAACATGTTGTTTGTATTCTAGTCTCCTCATGTATATACCAGGATTTTGGGATTGGACCCAACGAATGGTGAAATACTTGAATCCATAGGTGAGAGGGTACTTCCGCAACTCTTCACTGCTTTAAGAAATTCTCAATATGCACTTTAGGGTTAGACCATCCATCGAACAATTGCGCATCTTGAAAATATACATTCGCCTCTTCTTTCAGTTGATCCCTAGTTTGGAATCGACATGGGATGGCTTGTTTTTCATCTTACCACTCCATAATAATGGGCTTATGAGTGGTCAACCATCTAGCAGGGGTATCTTGAAAGGCTAAGTCAAGAAAATAGATACTTTGATTCATCTCTATTTTCTCTTCCATGCTAGAAAGAAAACTGTGTACCTATGTGGTACCATCATATGCCGAGTGTTCTCTAACCTTAGTTCCAACCCATCTCATTTCTTTGATAGCTGCACATCGTCTTGAGAATCGTTCATAGGAACCTTGCTGCCAACTATCAAATGCTAATTCTAAATCCTCGTCAACATACTGTATGCTTCTCCAGCTTATCGATCCATTACAGTCGAATTTATATAATTTGGTCTCGTTCCTACTGTTATGGTGTATAATTGGTCAAAGGCATTTGATTCCATATTGTGGTCCACTGGCTCAATGTATCTAGGCCCTAAAAATGGATCTAAGGGCTGAACTAATTTTATCCCATCTGCTTCAAACGTCACAGTGCCCCTCTTTAGATCAATGATAGCATAATTTTCATATGCCCAATCAATTCCAAGTAGAGCAAGGTAGGGATCCTTATCTCCCATGATTTCATTTACCTCAAAATTGTCTGTGTTTTTAACTCCCGCAACATCTATTTGCAGATTTTCCAGCCTTCCTACTGGTTAAATGCGATACTGGTTTTCCATTCTCAACTAAATGGGGGAATATACTAACTGAGGTTTTCCCAAAGCTTCCAAGGTATTTTTGGGTAGGATGTTGACATCATAACCCAAATCTAGCATGACCTCTTTGATTTCAAAATCATCTAGTTGGGCTTCTAACCTATATTATTTTCATGTTCACACCTTTCTTCTTTGTATTCTTTGGGTATTATTCTCAAGGAGGTTGGTCCTTACTATGGCTTCTAGGGTTCCCTCATTTCCCAGTATTAGGTACAAAGTTTTTCACAAATTCTCTGTAATTTGGTCATCCCCTAGGATATCAAAGAACAATTGAAACCGAAGATTGATTATGCTTTGAGACTGCTCAGGGTGTCTCCTTGGAATTGCAAAGTTTCTAGGTGCCGGTGGTGAGGTAGGGGCTTGCACAAGGTTAGGTTGAGAGGAAAATTTAGGGGTATTATCCATTATTTCTAGAGTGGGTATGCTCTTAAATATTTCTATTGCATCTTTAAAAACAACTTTTGCTTCACAGGGTCATACCTGTCATCCTTGGGAAAAACTTTCTAAATCTTGGGCCGACTGTCTACATCTGCCCTGGTTTTTTCTTCCCCGTGAGTAATGATGTTAATATTAGGAATTTTTCCCTCGATTCCTCTTTTTAGTTTTGAGTTTATGACATTATATCCTCATTGATGAACCCGATCTTCCCATTTCACGATCATTTCTAAGAATTCTTTGGTTGCGTTCCCATTATTCCTGTAGTGATAGCACCATGGTCGTCTTGGGTGAGGGAAGTCTCTAGTCAAGTAACCTTGTTCGTTGCGGTTGTAACATCGGCTCATCCCTCTTCCTCCATTTATTCCTCCTCTGAATCCACCTTCGACCCCACCTCCTTGTCCTCTTCCAGGTCCTTGGGGGATTTCATTTATTCTGAATGTTGTCTGGTCTAATCTGTCAGCAAGTGTGTCTAATGCTCTACATTGATTTGTATCATGTGTCATAGATGCACAAAACTCACAATGTATTGTATTGGGCACATTCATGTACTTCTTCATAATACGACACTACCTTGGCGCATGCCTGTATGTCCGAAAAATATCACATTACTCAGTTGGATGAGATGTTTGAGCACCTGAGAAGGTATGGTATAGCCCCGATGTATGGAATGGTGGGGTCGCAGATACTTGCACAAATCCTCCCATTGGTTCTGGAGAGGGTCCCATTGGATTGTGAGGAGATCCCATTCCCCTCATGGGTGGACACTCATTTTCCAGATGCCCTTCTATGTAGCATCCTATGCACCAAACCTGAGGTCGCCTTGGTCTTGGTATGGTCAATTCTTGAATATTCTATGTTAGCATTGATATTTGTCCCTAAACTTGTGACAAGTTTGCATCTACTAGAGGCCTGGTCATCCTCAGACTCCCTGGATAACTTTTCATGGCTTCGATCTTCATCGACTATTCCAAGGCGTATCTTAATGTGGCTATCCGTTGTTGCATTAAAGGAATTCTCGTCAGAGGTAGTAATCCTTGGATGTACCATTCCCTCTAGTGATATCCATGAATTGGATGCGCTAACCTCCCAATAACATCTTTAAATTTGTGACTGTATTCCCAAGTAGATTCTCCTTCTATTTTTTGAATCTCCCACAACTCAAAGAGATCTTGTTGCTCTAACTGAGGTAGTTTAAATTCAACGATGAACTTCAAACAAAATTGGCCAAGGGTGAATGCTTTTCCTTGCACCCCTAGTTCAATAAGCTTCATGTACCATTTGAGAGAATGACCCCTCAAGGTAGTGTTAGTGATGGAAGTCACTCCTATATTTCTTGTAGGAGCAGAGCCCGACGCCCATTAGTTTTTATGTCACGATAGTTTTTAATGGGTGATCAAATGGACAGAGACTCGGGGAGATGTCACTCTAACTCAGAGATTGGGTCCGGCATGTAAGAAAAAAAGGAGGTCTTGATCTAACTTCAGTTAGCGGGTTGATTAAAAGGTGAACAGGTGGAAGACTTGATAAGAAGAGTGAACAAACTACTTCGGACAACAAGCTTTCAGTAATTTGTAGAAGAAAAACTCTGAATGCGAGATCCTCTGGTTCAAGGCTTCGAGATACTGAAAGAGGGACTTGACTAGATTCTCCAATTCCAAGTTAGTTAGCGTTAGGCAAATCACAAGGACTGATTAGAGACAATGCGACTGTCACAGTGATGAAATTCTACATCATCCTATAACAGTTACAACTCGACTGGATTCTCTAATTTCGAGCTGCTCTAACACAGTTTGAACAAAGACGTGAAAGAAATTGACATTCATAAGGCAAGAAGTCTCAAGAGTTCATACATAACTAGAAATAAAAGTGCTTCATTAAAGCTTTACCACCGGGAGCCTTGCTCAACCATTAATTCTTACAAAAATGGCAAAAACGACTACATATACTAAAAAACAACTACAACAGAAAAAACAAGACGCTGCATTAAAAACATTGCGTCTACATGTCTTCTGACAGTCTGCGCATGCAGACTCAGGATGATTGTGCACCTATGACAGACGCTACCTTAACTTTGCATGGCCTTTGCAGGGGAGGTAGCCGAAACATTAAAGGCCAAAATGGCGTGTGCAGACTTATCTGTCTAATCGAGGACTTCAACATGGCTAATTTGGATAATCAGTACACAGAACTCCTTCAAACATACCACTTGCCAGACCCTCCATATCTCATATTCAATGAATGAAAGGAGGTTTCAACCATCCGTTTTTTCCTTCATTTACTCCAAGCAGAAACCGGGAGCGAAATCGTATCCACTGGCATCTGGAAATTGCGATGATCCTTTCGACGACTAGACTCAACGCTTTTGGCCCCTTTTGCTTAGCTCTTTTGTTTCCCAAATGACCATGGACCATGACCCTGCTTTTATTTCCATAGGGGCTTTCGACGTTCGCGAATAGGAAGGAGTTGATCCTTGCTTATCATAGTTGCGATGGGCGAAACGCCGAGATGGCTCAATTGGGCGCCACGCGTCCTCCAAATCTGATGGTCCTAAACTCTCCCGACGCTGCTGTGGGCCCCAGGTCCTGGATGCTCTCGTTACTTCACGCATTGGGGATATGACAGGCTATTCTTTTGTATTTTGAAGTCGCGATGGGTGAAAAGGCGAGGAGCCTAATCGCACGCTAGGTGTCTCTTGTGGATGAATGACTGAGGCTGCTTCGCGATACTGCGGGCCCGCCTCTGGGCACTTTCGACACTCTGGGGTTCAGGGTTTTGGGATGTGAGATGATGAGGGACTTTCACCCTTCAAACTCCCAACTGCCGATATGCCGACTAGATCTCACACTATGTGTCGCGGGATCAGACGACCCAGATTCAGTCTCAGCATAAAGCCACTTTCTTTGACGTTATACATCGGTCAACTTGCTAGCCCCGATATTTCGATGACCGTTGATCTTCTCTTATGGATGGATTTGGGTTGCTGACATCGTAATTCCACCCGCCCGCTTGATTGGAAGCCTCAAAACGAGATTTTTTCCATGCTGCGCTCGAGCGCTTCTCGTGCGACTTGCAGACCCGAATACTTTTGCGCCTAGAACAAGAAATGTCGCTAATAGGTAGTATGAAAATCTACTAACTTGTTTTCATCGAGATTCCCTCTAGATATCCAGATGGATTCACATAAGAACCAATGTTTCTCTACATCCTCATCCCCTTTGCCACAAAATTATGGGTATCAGACAATCGATCCTCCCATATTTACAGCCATTAGGGGTCTCATTGTTCCTATTAGAATGAAACCTAATGGTCCTGGTTGTGACATTCCTGGGGATCCCAATATCCTCCCAGTGTTTACACTTACAGAATGGTTTTGACTAACTGGATGCGATGGAATAGAAATAGAATAAGTAGGCGATGTAGAATTTACCACGGGTATAGAGGACACCAGGGGGATGGGTGTTTCGGGGCTGGTTCCACTGACTTCTAGGTAGGTTTATTTGATTTGTGGGGTCTCTTTTTCTTCCTCTAGAGAAACCTTATCCACCCTATTCTTGATGTTTCCTGATATCGGGGATGAATATTGGTCTCCTGCAAGGCCCAGACCTACTTCATCTTCCCTTTCTTCTGCAAACTCTTCTTCTTGCCCACCCACTTGGGGACTCCTTCCTCTCTTCTTTTCTCTCTGCTTTAAACTTATACAGACTAGTCTCTCTTGTATTCTTACTTTCCTCAACTCTTCCTTATTTCTTTCATTTGTTCCTCTTGATCCGATTTATTTCCGCAACACCTAAGACTTCTTTATTGATTTCTTTATCTTTCCATGCCAACACTTCTCAATTATGGCGGCTCTCCTTAAGTCTCACTCATTTCTTGTTCTCTTTTCTTAATCTCCCCCCATCTATCAAAGAACCCTTTCCCCTTTTCAAGTCATGATCCTACCCCAAGCGTAGGTGTTTAGGCTACCATCTCAATCGAGGCAAAAATTATCATCCCCTCGTCCATCAAGAATGCATTGATCCACAAGGGGATTTCCCTCAATTTTCTTCCACATGCACCTTTCTTGAAAATTTCTTCCGCTCATGAAAAATATTGGTGATTCTTAGCTACGAATTCAATGATATATCCCTCCAGATTCGTATTAACCCAGAAATCGACTCCTCACATAATCTGGTGATCCAGCTAATGACATGCTGTGATCTTCTCTGTATCCCAAACATAGGTCTTCTGGACGTGTTCTTGGGATTTTGGAGCTTCTTGTAGCCGATCTATCCAATGGAATAGTTCTTCTAGGAATTTTACCTAGAATATGTGATACTGGTCACTCGATCTTTCTGAATAAAATACATAATCTTTTGTAGCGTTCACGCTTTTACCTCGCAACTCGGCTTCCTTCCATATAAAGGAATCACAATTTTGTTCCCACCAATAGTGAATATCAGATCCATAGATCCGCAGAAGAATTCTCCTTATAGGTTCCATTTTAAAACATAGGTCTCAACAAAAAAACCATTTTGTTGGCATAGAAGTGATCAGACCAAGGTCCTCTTATAGTTTCCAACAAAAGGTACCAAAGTAGTCTAGAGAGTTGGCATTTTCATCTTGTCGGGAGGGAAGAAGTCTCACCCAAAGCACAACCAAGATGAGAAAGAGAGGGAAGGGTAAAGAGAATACTTAGAAAAATATCTGAAGTATCATGAGTCATATCATTCTTGTGCAAGCTAGATTAAACTTGTAGAAGATCTGAATGTTTCCTAACCGAGAGTGAAGAAAATAGAATTGTGAGGATATTCATAAGCAAGATATAACCAATTAGGCGTATCAAAAATAAATATAACAGACCATTCAATACATTCAAAAGACTAAATAAACAAGTTATCTTCAAGAAAATTTGGGTCTCCCATTATATTATCATATAACATGTTTCTTCTCAAAATACAAGATCAGATTGAGTTACAAATACAATTTGGTTATGCCAAAGCTAATAGAAAATGATCTGTACTACTGAGAGATAAGGTTATATCATCCCCTTTCTCTTTCAATGCTACAACACAACATGAATCCATTACATTCTCTGTCTATATCTAAACTCAAAATCCATAACTTTATCTAAACTAACAATATGGACGATAACAATAGTGACTCTAGCAACAACAACAATCCCAACACAAACTCCTTACATTCATATGGATCCCCTATATATAATACCTAATCTAGGTTTTATGGTTGAGAGCCTGGGATTTCTCCCTTATTATTGATCTTGTTGCAACTTCCTTCTTCAAAACCGTTGTCGTGTTGTCCTTCCAACCGCTTTCTATTTCTTCCCTTTTGTCCTTTATCCAACTCCTCAACAGCTTGCACAACTTGTATTCACAAAAATGAAGCTGCAACATAAATTGTGCATATTCTATTCATCAAAACGAAGGGCCCAACAGGAGGAAAACTCTTAGGTCACATTATTTCTAAGGATTTTATCCATAGATACCCTAAACATATAAAGGCAATCTCACAAATGCCACTCCCTCATAATAAGAAGGCTATGCAATATTTTTTTGGGAAGATTAAATTCGTGAGAAATTTCAACTCAGTTTTGACAGAAACAATAAAACTGTCAATGTAGAGTATGATGTGCAAGGAAATTGAATTTAAATGGGTGATGAGGGAAAACAATCTTTCAAAAGAATCAAAATTGCCATATCGCAATCCCCTATTCTACGCATCCTTGATTTCGGTAAGGAAATTTTTCTCTACACTTTCTCCTTAGATCAATCCTTAGTTGTAGTCCTTACTCAAAAGGATGATGAAAAGAACGAGGCACCTATCTCATTCATGAGTACCAACTTACAAGGACCAAAGCTTAATTACCCATCCATTGACAAACAATCCTACAATGTCTATAAAGTAGTAAAACACTTTAGGCCTTACATCCTCAAGAATCATACCAAGGTCATAGTGCCACATCCAGACGTCAGGTCACTATTCACATAACAAGAAATGGGGGAAATAAGAGGAAATTGGATGATTTCCATCCAATAATTTTATCTTGAAATTAAATCGACAATTATTTTTAGGGGTTAGGGACTGTGCAAACCGATTGCAAAATCCCAAGATCTGATAGAAAATAGGGATTAGGGTTGGGACAGTGAGTTGAATTTATGGTGTGGTGAAGTATTGTACATACCACCCACACTAGACTCTTGGTATGCTAACCTGTCTTATTTTCTCCATCACGATACCTACCCTGAATACCTAAAACCAAGAGAGAGAAGGGAACTCATACTAAAATCTTCCCGATACCATCTTATTAACTCAATACTTTTCCGCATAAATTATGATGGCATTTTTCTAAGATGTATTGAAAAGGAATATGTTGAAAGTGTGTTGAAGGAACTCCAAGACAGCCCCTCGGGGGACCATTTCGCAGGGGAGACTATGGTCCATAATATTTTGAGGATAGGATATTATTGTCCAACTTTGTTTAGAGATGCTCACACATATTTCAGGAGGTGCAAAGTTTTTCATATGAGCGATGGGAAAGAAAAGAAAGAGACCATTCCACTAAAACCAATGTCAATTTATAGGCCATTTGAACAATGGGGGATATATATATAATATGATAGATCAATCCAAACTCATCCAAATAGCATAATTATATACTAACTACTACCGATTATTTCACACGATGGTCAGAAGCCATTCCCCTTACCCATGTTTTTTTTTTGAACTAGAGGAATCGACAACAATGATGGTATCGTACTTATGTGACACATGGTTGAATCCTGTTAGCTGCCACTATAACCCCTAGGGAGAACCGCACTGCCCACAAGCACATACTTCGGTTAAGTCGAGGCTTAAACTCGTGACCTGGTTAGTAGCATGAATGCCTTAGCATCATGTCTATTGGCCACTAGAACAAACCCCTGCGGGCCTTACCCTTACCCATGTTAATGAGAGGTTGGTAGTACAATTTATTGAACAACACGTCATGACAAGGTTTGGGGTGCCTTCGGTCTTGGTATTTGATAATGCTGCTTATTTTTCTTTTACTCTCTTGACTGAATTTGCATTAGATACATGGATTATATTTGTTGGAGTTTCTTCACACACACCTAGGATTTATTTTTCCTTGTTTATTAGTCATAATTAGTCATTATCCAGTCTCCTATATTTTAGGAGAGAATATTCCACCTGGAGAATATTCTCTTCAGTTGACACTTCAGTTTGACTAGTTGAGTTGAGTCTAGATGCTGCATTGGTTTTATCACCATGAAACATTGGGATCATCACCATGCTAATGCACACTTGCCTTGGGATCATCACCATATTGGCGCATTACCCTTGATCCCTTGATTTACTCCTCACTACACTCTGTTCAGTCAGTTAACTGAAGACTGGTTGACTAGTTAACTCAACTAGGTGGCAGGTCACTCCCATAACTTCCTGAGAGACTAGACTTGGTGGAAGTTCACTCTCGTAACTATTGTTGTGTGTCCAGATCACTCTATACCACCACTTTGGCTCATTAGTTACTCATGTATCCTATATCTATTGTAAATTATTCACTCTTTCAGTGTGGAACACTGTTAATGAGAATTCTTCCATTCTTTCTCTCTTGCTTCTTCTTTCTCAATTTATCTCTGCAAATGTGTGTGGTATTTTCTAGCTAGATATATTCTATGTAGGTTCAACACATTTACATGGTATCAAAGCTGATAGTCTGCTAAGAAAAATATACACCAAATTATTTTTGCAGGTACTGAAGATTGAAGAACGCAAAAAATATGGAATATATGTTTTACTCACCGATAATACTTCTCATGCCTCATAACTATTTGGAGTGAAAGAAAAAGATTCTACTTCTTCTCAGAAGTGGAGGCTTATACCAAATAACCATGGCAATGGAAGTAGAGCCCGATTCCACTGATGAGAAAAAATGACTTTCTCAATAGACAAGATATGGCCATAGGATTTATCTTCTTGTCTATTTCTCCAGAAATTCTCCACCAAGTATATGATGACTCACAAGAATCAAATCCAAATGAATTATGGACTAGATTGGAGGTTCTATTCGGGAATAAAGAAGATTGTGAATATTTCATGCAGGAGGTTGAACAGATAGAGCTAGAAGAGAAACCATCAGAAGACCAATCATCTTATTATGAAGAGTCTTCTACAAAAATATTTGCACAAATTTGTATTCCATTAATTGAATATGATGTCTACATTATTTATTTATTTATTTATTTTTATTTTTCTGAATTTCATGTGGAAGATATATGGCATGCATCTCAGGAGTCACATGTAGACACTTTTCCATGCACAATGCATGCGTCTCAGGAGACAAAAAGGGAGCCACGCACATCAGACTCAATTATGATATTTTCTAAGAAAATTTTTCAGAAACAAATTGGATATTTGAATTCTTCTTGGGAAAATATCCAATTTAAAAAAAAATTTGTCCGAAACGGAGTCTGGGAAGTGAATTTATGATCATTTTAAAATCAACAAAATTTTAGCATTTTTTCGGAAACGGCCACACGGTTTTCAAAATTTCATACAAAAATTATTTGGATATTCTTAATTACAAGAAGATAAAGTGGATATGTTTGGACATCTCAATGGTGCATATACTTCATTAGATCCGTGCAGACATCTACATCTTCAACAAAATCTTCAACGAGCACAAACTTGCACAGTTGCAAGGTCTTCTTGGAGTGAAGGACACGGTTGCTTAGCAACTGCTTTTTGTTCC
>JZKD02S1746728.1:39695-52987 GCA_000966675.3 Picea glauca | reverse complement strand
TTTTTTTTTTTTTTTTTGACTGATGAGTTTGGTGTTTTCAATTTTCTTACCTTTTGGTTTGCTTGGTTTGGTGTGATCTGATTTCTTTTTTATTTTCTGGTTTTTATTATAGCACATTTTCAGGTGTGTTCTTTGTCAAAAGTGGTGGTGAAATATGTTGAAGCTATATTGTTATCTCTCAATTTTAAAATATTTCGTAGAATAATCATAAGAAGGTTTATTAGTCAGAGGCTTCAACACATGGGTAACTCACATTTATATATGCATATCACTTAAGGAAAAAATAGGAAGAGTGCCTCGTGTTCTGGGAATAATGATGGAAATGGAATAGAGGACAGTGTGACTATTACCCCAGGCAAAGCGAAGTTAGTTATCATACTGCTCAAGAAAGACTAGGAAAGAATAAAAGGTATATGGTTTTGATCCTTCACCAGAAAACAAATATCCTCCTCACTGATGCATTCCTGACACGTATGCAACAAAGATGAATATGAAATAACAAGTCAGAATGTATGATTGGGAGGGTATGTAGATATCTTTTTCGGGGCTATGGATGCTTGTTGGTAGCAGGGAAAGGTCTGTGATATCAAGGTGACTTTGTCGGGGCTATGGATGCTCGCTGGCAGTGGAGCAACACCATGGTAAGGTCCATGAATTCCCCAAAAAATAAAAATCAACAACATCATGTCTTATTAGCAGTTTGAGTTCTTACTCAACTCTCAATGGAAATGTAGGAATCAATGGTAAATGTAAAGAGGAAGTCATTTGGGTGAATCCCCATGAGCAGTCATGAAGAATGTCCTTGGGCCATATGTATACATATTTGTGAGTCATCCATGGGTTATTGCCTCAATATACTAACCATTTCCCAAGAATTTTGTTAGCATCATCAAGAGAGAAACAAAGATTTTGGTTTCTACCAGTGAATCACCATTTTTGGAGCACTCAACACACCCTTAAAATTCTTAAATTTTTGGGCACCATTTTTTTTTTTTCATTTGCATTGTTTTCTTTGATTCAACATGAGTTGCATTTCTACTATTTTTCCAAATTACTCATTGATTTACACATTTTGACTTAAATCTACAAATCAAGAAAATACAAAGAAAAACCAAATCCACATGTCTTTAGAATAATATCATAAAACGTAAAACACTTGGTGGTTCTCCTAGGAAAAAGCTTCAAATCCACTGCTAAAGAAAAGGATCTCCGACACCCAATGGGCGTTCCTATGAAGCATAGATGCCAATTTCTATTGAGCATCGTCCAAAACAATACACATGTCAAAATATGTAGCACATGCTTGAGAGCGTCGATGCCGATTAACATCAGACATCGGCCGAGTTCGATACTAGTTGTGCAAAGGCATTGCCTATTCGAGAGATGTCGATCAACATCGGGTGTCAGCGAATTCATTCTGTGTGTCTGATCTAGGTGGATATTGGTGGCCACCCACCTTTTTCCAATTGGCTCAAAACAATTTTCTGGCAATTTTGGTAATTTACTATTTTTAGCAGTTTTTTAGGTCCTAAAACTTCCAGGGCTGTTTTGAGGCCCTAAACGATGTTTTTTGGGAAAACAAGAAGCAACTAGGAAGTTCCTTCCACGTTGCTCACACAAGATTTGTAGTCCTCGAATATATATTACTAATGAGGTATTGAGCACGTCAAACATAGATTGTATGAAAAAGTTACGACCCTAGGAAGTTGATGTACCGACTTACCCAAACAAGGCCCACATGACTTTTGGCGCTTCATCTCCTAGGGTTAGGTTTTTTGGATGTCTAGGGTTTTTGACATTCTTGTTTATTGTAAAAAAGCCTTCAGAGCCTCATTGTAACCATATTCTTGTGAATGATCACAACCGTCACATCTCTTCTCAGAGATAAGCCACCACCATTCCAACAAGCTTGTTTTCCACTGCATTTTACAGTTTCAACTTATTTCCTTGTTGAATAGAAAACCAGTTTTACTGTATCTCTGTTATTTTGTGTTAAGAACTTGTTAATAATATGTAGTCATTTCATTTTTCTCATAAAATATGGATCAATGGTATCATAGAAGTCTACTCCTTGTCATCTTAATGCACGTCCCCAATGAGGTTAGAGTACAAAGAGTTGGGTCTCGAGCTTGTTTCTCTTGAGGACAAAAGCTCTCGCACACCCAAGCGACCTCTCATGGCAGGAGAAAAGAAAGATGATGGGACATGAGATCCTTTCAAAACGTTGCTTGAGGAATGCCTCACACAACAGAGGAACAAGATGATAGATAGTTTCGCGCAAATCCTTCGGCGACTACCAACAAGTGACACATCTTCTTTGAGCAGAGGCACCACCCCCTTCAAGGTACAAATAAAATTCTATATTCCTATATTTGAAGGTCAGATAGACGTAGACAAGTGGTTGAATCTACTAAAAGGGTATTTTTCTATCCATAACTTTTTGAATAGAGAAAAGATTACTTTTGCGCTCCTCAAAGCCGTTCCCCATGTCAAATACTGGTGGGAAACTTTCTGTGAGAAAAAGGAAATAGAGGAACCCTCATTATTTACAATCACGACTACCTGTGAATCCTTCAGGGATGCTATTAAGGAACAATACTACCCTGTCAGAAGTTAGGACAAATTGTATACCAAATGGACCACACTACGGCAAGAAAGAGACCAAGCAGTGCCATATTTCACAAATATCTTCCATACCTTGTGCACCAAGCTAGGTATCAAATATTCAGAGTGAATATGGTGCTCAAGTATTACAGTTCTCTGCATAGATACATTCATACTGAAATCAAATTTTTAGACATCTCATCCTTGGGCGAGGCCTACCGATATGCCGTCAAAATTGAGCAGAAGATCAAACAAAAAACACGACAATTTAGGCCTGGGAACCCCTCACAACAAAATCCAGGAAAGGGTAGCCCCAATCCAAATAAGAAAGGACATAACAAATATGGACAGTATTAGGAAAACCATTCCAAGCCGCAAGCAAAGAAGGACACTGGAAAGATAAAGAAAGATACCGGGAACTGGTGTGACTTCCATAAAATCCCTTGGCATAACACTACTG
Organism: Picea glauca; assembly: GCA_000966675.3. NCBI lineage: Eukaryota > Viridiplantae > Streptophyta > Pinopsida > Pinales > Pinaceae > Picea > Picea glauca. The sequence continues at coordinate 49,923 of JZKD02S1746728.1, read as the reverse complement.
AATGTCGGTCAAAGTAGTTACTGGTGGCCGAAGTGAAAGCCTTTGAATCAGATGCAGGTTCTGAACATGAGTCAGAACCAGAAAGGGGAAGATGAATCATTGACACGGAACCTAGTGCCACCGTTTCTACCACCAAGCTCCAACCTAGAGAACCAGATGAGCCAAAAGAAGGAGAGTTCATCTTCCATTCATAGATGTGGGTAAAAGGCACCCCGCTGCACTTCATCATTGATAGCGATAGCCATAATAACCTCATCCCAGCAGAGGTCATCAAGTGGTTGGCCCTGCTGACAACGCCGCACCCAAAACCATACACCATTGGATTGCTCCACCAAGGAAGTGATCTCCGCGTCAGGCAACTGTGTCGACTATTGTACGACATGAAGCCCTTCAAAGATGAGGTATTGTATGATGTTGCTCATATCTAAGTTTGTGATATTCTTTTGGGCCAACCTTATTTATGGAAATGTCATGCTATATATGAGTCTAGGCCTCGTAGTGTTATTATTACTTTGAATAGGAAATTGTACAGGATACCTGAGGCAGTCCCACCTAGTGCTATTTCCTTGATCTCTGCTAAGTAATGCAGGAAGGTCATATCTCAGATGGGGAAGTTTGTCTTCTTTGTGATTCACTCTCATAATGAGAAAAATATCACATCCACATCCAGGGTCTCTGCGACCGACCTCTCCACACAATAGAAGAAAGTAGATAAGGTCATGGAAGAATATTTGAATATATTCTCCTCACCTACCGAGGTACCTCTACACTACCAGGTCAAGCACCCCATCGATCTAACCCCTGGTGCACTGCTGCCCAATAGGCCAGTCTACCACCACTCTTTGTTAGAGAATGAGGAGATCAAGCGACAGATCCAAGAACTAATCCACAAGGGGCACATCCATCCCAACTCATCACCTTGAGGGAGCTCAATTGTGCTGGTACAGAAGGAAGATGGAACCTGACAACTCTGCATTGATTACTAGGCTCTAAATAAAATCATAGTCATAAACCGATACCCGATTCCTTGAATCGACGACCTCCTTGATCAACTCATGGGGGCCAAATACTTCAATAATATTGATCTGAAGTCTGTCTACCACCAGGTCCTGATAGAACAAGAATATGTATTAAAGACCACCTTCAATTCAAAGGAAGGCCTTTTTGAATGGTTGGTCATGCCCTTTGGTTTGACAAATTATCCAACCACTCTCATGAGGATGATGGACGATATTCTGTGACCATTCACCAATTATTTTGTAGTGGTGTATCTGGATGACATTCTCATTTATAGCAAGACTTGGTCCGAACACTTGCAACATATTCAACAGGTCCTGCACACCCTGCGACAACACAAGATATACACCAACTTGAAAAAATTCTCCTTCGGCATGGGCAAGGTCCATTACCTGGGCTACATCATTGATCAACATAGCGTACATCTGGATCCAACCAAGATCCAAGTCATCCATGACCGACCATACCTAACCAAACTCACTGAGCTTCAAAGCTTCTTGGGCCTTGCCAATTTTACCGCAAGTTCGTGTTGGGATTCTCCCATATTGCATGGGCCCTCAGCCAAATAACCAGGGGTGGTGGCAAGGAGAAATTTGCATGGGGCCGGTCCCAACAACAAGAGTCTGATGATTTGAAGCAATGCTTGTGCTCAACCCCAATACTTTCACTACTAGACCTGCAACATCCCTTTGAGATCGAGACAGATGCTTCAGACTATGCTGTGGGCACCATTCTCACTCAACACAACCACCTCGTGGCCCATCATAGTGAGACACTATCAGATGTTGTCTACAAGTACCCTACTTATGAAAAATAAATGTACTCCATTGTGCAAGTCTGTCACTAGTGGAGACATTACATTCTTGGGAAGGATACAATCATCCACACTGATCATAAGCCACTGCAGTTCATGCAGACATAAGGAAAATTGTAGAATGACAGCCATCAAAAGTGGTCCACATACTTGTAGCAATTCCACCTCAACATCAAGTATAAAACAGGAAGCACCAACCACATCGCTGATTGCCTCAGCAGACCGCTAGTTGCGACACTCACCATGGTGCTAGACTCTTGTGGCCATGAGACCTCTGGATGGCCCCAACTCTATGAGACAGACCTGAACTTTGCCACCACCTACCAAATGTTGGGTGCAAACGCAGTTGTCAATAATTTCCATCTTCAATATGGGTTGTTGTGTCGTTTGGGCCATATCTATGTTCCATCAAGCGAGCGAACAAAGATTATCTGGGAAGCCCACTACAGTCGAGTGGTAGTACACTTTATCATCAAAAAGATAGTGGAGATGCTACAAAAACATTTCTACTGGATGAAACTTCGACATGAGGTCAACAAGTATATTAGGTCCTCCATTGCCCACGCTATTTCCAAACCAGCCAGTAAGAAATAGGGCCTATACACCCCTCTTCCTACTCTCAACAGGCCATGGGAATCCATCTCAATGGACTACATGTCAAGCCTCACATCCACCAAGTAGGGAAATGATTGTGTTTTTGTGGTTGTTGATCACTTTTCTAAGATGGCGATTCTGGTTTCCTGCAATAAGAGCATCACAATAGAGGCCACTGCCAAGCTCTTCTTTGAACGAGTCTGGGTACATTTTGGAATCCCATAAACCATTATATCATATCGATATAGTCGATTTCTCAACACATTCTAGTCAAGACTCTGGTCATTGATGGACACCAAGCTCAACAAATCCACGACCTTCCACCCCCAGACAGATGGCCAAGCTGAGGTCGTAAATTGAATGATTGTGCATATCCTTCACATGTATAATTTCAAGCACCCTCACACATGGGATGAGATATTTCCCTATATCCAACATATCTACAACCGAGCCTTGCATAGCTCAACCGAACACAACCCCTTTCAGGTGGGGTTGGGATTCCAACCATTGGCTCCCATAGATGTTGCACTTCCCCTTGAGGTCACCTCGACCAACTCATCTCTTGCTCCAACTGAAGCTGACAAAGCCACCCGGTTCATTGAGCGGATCCAACATCCACCAATAGGTTCAGGATATCCTACAGAAGTCCACTGACACGTACAAGCAGCGCCATGATCAACATTGGGTGCCACATAAGTTTTAGGTGGGCGACAAAGTTTGGTTGCACTTGCAGAAAGAACGCCTTATAGGACCCCATCATAAGATTTTCCCACTCCGTTATGGGCCATACACCATCACCAAGGCCATGGGGGATAATTATTTTGAGCTCAACATTCCTCCTTTCCTTGTCCTGCACCCAATGTTCAACGTGGATCTCCTTTGCCCTTATTTACCACCATTATTGGACACCTCAGAAGTAGCAGAACAACTGACACCAACATAGATCAACCCCGAATGAATACAACAGGCATCCAATGATCATATTGTGGACACATATATCAAGGGCACTCGACAACAAAGGATCCATCTTTATTAAGTCATCAAAGCAGGGCAGCTCCTGCACCAAGGCAAGTGGCTCACCCGGGGCCAAATTTAGCAGAAATTTCCTCATCTAATGGGGGAACTCAATGCAATGGAGACCATTGTTTCCTAAGGAGGGAGTATTGATCCAAGTGGATATCAGTGGCCACCCACATTTTCCAACCGGTTCAAAACAATTTTCTGGCAATTTTGGTAATTTACTATTTTTAGCAAATTTTCGGGTCCTAAAACTTCCGAAGTCGTTTTGAGGCCCTACACGACATTTTTTGGGAAAACATGGAGCAACATGCAATTTCCTTCGATGTTGCTCACACAAAAGTTTTATTCCTCAGATAGATATTTCTAACGAGGTATTGAGTGTGTCAAAGGAAGATCGTATGCAAAATTTACGACCCCGAGAAGTTGATGTACTGACTTACCCAAACGGGCCCCACATGACTTTTGGCGCTTCATCTCCTAGGGTTAGGTTTTTGGATGTCTAGGATTTTTTAAATTTCTGTTTATTGTAAAAAGGCCTTCAGAGCCTCATTGTAACCATCTTCTTGCGAATGATCACAACCATCACATCTCTTCTCAGAGATAAGCCACCACCATTCCAACAAGCTTGTTTTTCACTGCATTTTATAGTTTCAACTTATTTCCTTATTGAATAGAAAACCAGTTTTACTGTGTCTCTATTATTTTGTGTTAAGCACTTGTTAATAATCTGTAGTCGTTTCGTTCTGCTCATAAAATCCGGATCAATGTCAAAAGTGTGGCACAGTCTTGAGAACGCCAACGCCGATCAACATCAGGCGTCGAGAATTTAGGATACCAGCTACGTGGGGGTATTGCTTGCTCGTAAATTTGTTGGATCCAATCAACATCGGGCGTCGGTGAGGTAAAGTGACAAAACACTTATCACTGAGTCGAAGAGATATTCCCCAACACCAGTGTAACACCGAAAATCGGAACCCATGATACACAAGGAAACATGCAGACTGTGAGAAAGCATCGAACATTGATATAAATAGACATCGCCCAATCAATAAGACTAAACATATCTTCAAACCCACATCCTACTTCCGAACGATGCCCAATCTAAGATTTTATGAAAAATAGTATGAACCATATGTTTGGTCTTTTCAAGGATCCCCAAAGTCATCGAGATCATCCATCTCAGGAGCCTCTACCTGCATGCATCCCTATATTTCAGGCTTACTAAAATTTTCTACATCGACACCCCAGTCAAATCACATGCAAAAAAAGAATGTATCCTTGTCATTTCCATCGAATCGATTATTTAGAGATGCATTTTCTTCAAAACTTCAAGCAACCCGAATGACCAACTCCCGATGTTAGATTGTCGTGCACTAAACTACGACCATTTAAAATTATTGATAAAACACTCCAACATCCTTTTGCACCATTGGTATGATCATCACTTTTACTATAAGAGTTGGCACAGGAGATGGATGGAATTAATAAAAATCTCTCATAGATCTGTTGTACCGAAAACTTGATGATTGAGGATGTGAAATCTAATTGTTATTTATTCGAATAAATTTGAATGATCTCATGTTTTTCATAGAACTACTTGAATTTATCTCATGAACTCACGATTGATTCAATATCTCTAAGTAACTAAGTTATGTTGTGTTTATCTCAAACCCTAACTGGTGAGTATTGGACTTGGAAGAATTTCAACATGCAAGTATTTATCGTAGTTTTCTTTGAGATTTGTGGTAAGGGAGGTACTGAGATGAATTATTATATTTGCAAGAAAAAATGTCTCCCAGATGACCAGTAACCTGCAGGTCACCCAAGACCCAAAAATGAGGAAGTGAGAAAGTTGGAGAGGCATCCAGCTTGACGAAAAAAAGATGGAGTTTTCACCCAAGGTAGATCCGGTGATCAAAATTTCACAAAATAATCCTGCGAGTATGACCCCATTATTCAAAGACGGAGATAATGCAATGAATTCCAAGGTAATTCTGCCTTCCTGGTTGGATCTGTATAAAAAAATCCATTATGAGGATTTCCCATAATTCACAACTCACAATGATCTGGAGGTAAGGGGATTAGATGACCAGGTCTTCCAGAAAATCAAGCGATCTTCATTGTACCTAGTAGTGGCCAAGACACTCATCTTGCCATGTGTTGATCTCTTAGAGTGGATCATCCATCATGCTGATGTAGAGAAATTCCTCCAGAATAACAAGGCTGGGGAATGTATAAGTGTATTCTTGTCGACAGATGTGAGCGCGTATTGCAAGCTCAAGAACGTTGAAGTTAGGTTGAATAAATATTTTCTTGTGGCGTTATATGGGAAAAATAACATTGGTCAATTTCTAGCATCCTGGTGGAGGGAGGATACAATGTTTGTGAATCGGGCCTCGTAGTGGTAGAACACAACGAACCTATGAGAACCTTACATTTTCCTGATGGCCTTGATCCATCATTTATATGGAGAAAATGATTTCTCCAGGTTCTTTGAATCCTGGATTCCTTTGGCTCATACAATTGATACATCTGGAAGCACTTTTAACTAGGGAGCTATTATCTCGAAACAATTGAGCACCCAGATAGAACATGCACAGAATCCAAAACCTGGGGAAACCCCTATATTCTACAGGGCGTCTTATCTCCTGGATGCAATATGCACTAGAAATGTTTTCCCTGGTCTGAAGTTTGAACCTAAGTTGGCATGTCTCCAAAGTGCCTGTATATGTCTACGTCGACATATTATGGGAGAACATGTATAAGATATCAATGAATCTAGTTTGCGATGGTTTCATAGATCGAGTGTATTATCTAATATTTAAACAGGATTACCCAAGACTATCAGAAGCAGTGAGTAAGGTAATATCCAAAATTGGGCATTGGTACTTGGAATAAAGAAACACATATATTAGGATTTTCGGAGCCCTTGGAGCACCACACCTACTACTGACTCATGTTGTTGATAAACTAGAGTTAGGGGAAATGTGCTACCAGACTATACTACAAGGGTTCAATACATCTTTGGTAAAGGAAAAGAAAAGTATATTTATTCCCTATGGGTTCTATGTAGGTTAGCATTTCATGAAGGATACCACATAGGCCGAAAAAGAAGCTCAAAGTCAAATAGAGTACATGTTCATCACTAATAGGTATAGGAGGAACGACCCTAGAAAACTGGTGGCCGAACATGCTAATCATGTATTGTGTCATTGGCCTTCCCTACATGATTATTTTGAGGAAGAAATATTCATAGAGAATGATATCATTTGGGATGAATATTTTCATATGAAAGAAAAATCGGACTTGGTCAGGTTCATGGCCATGCCTGGGAATGAACAATTGGACTTTCTAGAATAGACATTCAGACTAGCAGTGATGGCACAAGATCGATGGGAAGGTGCAGAACAGACAGTGGACAGGATTTAGGTACAAATACTCTTGGATGAAGTTGAAAGGATGATGCAGATGCATGGGGACATTGTCATGGTGCCGGAAGGAACAACCATGGTAATAACTCTAGTCACATTCAGGGGAGTTGGGGAGCTAGAAGCCCCTGGAAATACCGCGATAGAAGGAGACAATGAGAAACAAACCTCAAATTAAATTGTTGTAGAAGAACTAGGAGCAGGGAAAACCCATTTATTATCAATGAGACCTGACACCCTGGGGCAAGTAGCTCCTATCATCACTTATCTAATCACAGGATATGACAGGGATGTGGAAGAAACATATACTGTATTTCTTGTTACAAATGAAGAAGTAACAGAGGTACTAAGCACAGAAGTATCTCAGGAGTTGAAGTCTTTGGATATAGGAGTAGACCTGAGTGTAGCTAAAGGTGACAATACCACTTCAGACCAAACCCCTCGACCATTGAAAGAGAACGAAAGGTCGTGTATTGAAGAATCGTTAGGAGGTAAGTCCAACAAAGGAGAAAAATATAAAGAACCAGAAGGTAACAGGGAACCCAAGGAAACCTCAATGGGACCTCCAACCCCTGCACTCTCAGGATTAGTATCCTTAGATGAACACACAACGACATGGATAATGGGAAATGCCCCAAGTACATATAAAATCAGATATCCACATATTAGGACAAATATGGGGTTAACAAAAGTTTATGAGAAGTCTCGAATGAGTCAAGAACTAGGTAAAGGGACCAATCATGAGAAGCCTGAAGATGACAAAGGAAATGAAACATTACTTGAACACTTTCACACAACAAACAAATTAGGAAATGTCCTCACATACCAACCGATCCTAGAGTCTATATATGAAGTGGTTGATGTCCAGGCCAGTTCTAATGACCGAAAGAGACAAGTGGTTGTTAAGAGGACATGGAAAAACAAAAGACTCGCCTTGGACAACACCATGATGATCACCACAGAAGAAACCCTGCTGGACACAAGGCAATCCAGGGTAAGTGAGTTGTTAGGAGAAGGAATAACTATATCCAGTGCCACCATAGACATAACAAAGGAAGATGAACGAGAAGCTAAATATTTTTTTTTCACAATAGGAAAATATCTTATATTAGAAATATAAAATAAACTTTACAAAATCCTTCCCAAATATTAAAAACATTTGCTGTCCTTTTACAATCCTGGCTTCCCTATCCTCAATATCTTATCACAAAAACTTCTCCCAAAATAATAAAAATCATAAACTTTATTGTTCTATTACATTTGTCTATCATCAATTAATCAGGAACTTTGAATTTATAATTCAGACATTCTTTCAAAAGATTCAACTTGATCTACCATTCCTCTGGAAAAAAATAAATAACCTTCCCCCATAAGTAAATTCTTCTTTGAAATTTGATCTGATTCCCTATTGAATTCCATGTAAATATGTTGAATTTTTAAATTTTGGAAGCTTTCACTCATCTGTCGAATTCTGATCATCCATGGTTGTAAAGTAATCCCCTGCAAATTGTTTTTGTAAGAAAACCAATCAAGAATTACTTTGGAATCTCCAATCAACTGTAAGAAAGTAACTTGTTTATGTAGAGAAAAAAACATAATACTCCAAAATGCCAAAATTTCCCCTCTAGTATTTGTTCCAGTTCCACAATTCATTTTTATGCTAAAAACACCCACCTCTGGACATTTTAGCACAACTCAGGCACCACATTTTTCACCTCCATTTTGTGAAGAACCATCAAAGAAACCAAAGACCAAATTCCCTTCTAGCAAAGGAGGACGAACTACTCTTTGAGAATGGACAACCATAGTTTTGTTAAAATCACCCATATCTTGTAAAACTCGATTGCACAACCTAAGAAGAGATAAAGTTTGATTCTAAAAAATAATCAAGTTTCTCTACCTCTAAATTTCTCAATAGATATAGCAAGGTAAATCCATCCAATTATCCTTCACCTTATTCCAATTCTAGAAACTTTCATTAATCTGTCCACAATCCCAAGTTCTCTGTACCTTAAGAAATTTTAAAAGATAATTCCATACTTCTTTTGTGAAAGAGAAATTAACCATTAAATGATTTATTGTTTCCTCCCCCTCGCCACACAAAAAACATCTACTAGGTCTGGCATAACCTCTTTTTAACATGTTATCCCAGGTTAGAATTCTATTATGTATCATCAACCAACAAAATAATTTAATCCGCAAGGGGATCTACCATTTCCATATATCAATCAACCATTCCTCTAGACCAACATCCGTTTCCTCTAAAAATTGCACCTCATAAGCTTGTTTTGCAGAAACTTTCCCTTCTTTACTATCCAAGGACCAAATAATTAAATCCCTTTCATCAGATAAGGCAAAACTAGAGTGTTTCAGTCCCCTCAAATAATTCTCCTATTCCATCTTTTGTTCCCTAATAAGATCTAGAAATTTTTCTTTTTTCCAATTAAAACCATGAACAAACCCAATATCAATAGAAGATACCTGATCAAGCTTGAAAATACCTTTTGAGTGTAGTGTGGAAACCAAAATCTCAAACAATTTATAGTAATATTGAGAACCTATCAAAGGATCAAATCTGACCCTTATATCTCTTCCATTTCCAGGCTTCCAGGCTAACTAGTCAGTGAACGAGAAGCTAAATCTATGAGAGAAGAATTGGCACACCTTAGGCATAAGGTGGAATGCTATCAGGATGCCACCCGAGCAGTAAGGTTCATGAAGATTGGATTCACAAAAAAATATATTCAGTTCAAGTCAGATAGGGAGGTCTTTATGACCAAGATCATTGGATTTCAAGAAGATACCTTGTTGGGCCTCGTGGTGCATAATGAATTGATGAAAAGAAGGAAAAACAACATGCATGAGGAAAAACAATGTGGCGCGCATGCAAACAAGCCTAACCATGTTAGGGTTAGGGTTTTTGACAATATTGTAATGGATATAAGCCAGTAGAGTAGTATAAATAAATACCTAGGAGGTCTAGATTGGGGGTTTGTGGGTTGTTGATTATTGAGATTTTTGTTATGGTTATTGTGGTAGAGCCGAATAAGTTAGTTTTTGAGGGTTAGGTCACAGACTGTAGAGCCTAGTGTGATATAGTCAGCCTCCCAGAGGGTACTTACCCTCATTTTTATTGTAATATTGAAGATGTAATGCACGTAGTGCAAATTTTGCAGCATAATGTATAGCAGAAGAGCCAGATCTTTGTGGACAGAGCCCCAGGAGGGGGTGTGTTATGACCCAACGACTTAAAAATGATAGGAAATCAATAAAATTCAGTCCACTTCGAGGGGGAAACCTCCTTTACAATATATAAACTTCATAACACAATACGAGATGAGATAAGATGAGATAA
>JZKD02S1746717.1:20541-33269 GCA_000966675.3 Picea glauca | reverse complement strand
CCTTGTTAGCAGTTCCTGAAATGTGCTTAATAACAAATGTGAAATTCTTCATGTATTCCACCCACTTCGCATGCTTTTGGCTCAACTTCTCTTGTTGACTCACGAATTTCAATGCATGATTATCGCTGTACAAAATGAATTCTTTGGGTATCAAGTAATGCCTCTACTTCTTCAATGCCTGTATGATGGCATAGAACTCTTTATCGTATGTGGAGTATTTCAGATTGGCGTCATCCAGCTTCTCGCTGTAATATGCAACAGGCCTGTCATCCTGACTCAAGACCCCTCCAACAACATACCCACTGGCATCAAATTTCACCTTAAATGTCTTCTAAAAATCAGGCAACACCAGAATTGGTTGCTCTGTAATTTTTTGCTTCAACAGATTGAAGCTTCTTTCAGCCTCGGCCATCCAATGAAAGACTTTATGCCGCTTCCTGACTGTGTCCATCATCGTAGTGCTCATTCCACTAAAATTCCGAATGAATTTCCTGTAGAAACTAGCCAGACCATGAAAGCTCCTCACCTCAAAAACATTCCTAGGTGATGGCCAATTTTTTATCACTTCCACCTTCTCAGGATCCATCTTCAACTCATTCGTCGATATTACAAAACCCAAAAAAATGAGTTTTGTCTGCATGAAGGAACACTTCTTCAAATTTATGAGAAGCTTCTCCTGCTGTAATCTTCTCATCACAATGGCCAAATGTTTTAAGTGTTCGGCCTTCGTTTTGCTGAAAATTAGTATATCATCCAGGTATACGACAACAAAGTTGCCGATGAATTCCCGTAGGACTTCATTCATCAGCCGCATAAATGTGCTCGGCGTGTTTTTCAAGCCAAACGGCATGACTAGCCATTCATACAAACCCTCGTTTGTCTTGAACACTGTCTTCCTTTCATCTCCCTCTCTCATCCGGATCTGATGGTATCTGCTCTTGAGATCAATCTTTGAAAAATAATTTGCCCCACTCAGGCAATCCATCAGATCATCCATTCTTGGCAGTGGAAATCTGTACTTGATGGTGATATTATTTATCACTCTGGAATCTGTACACATTCTCCAGCCTCCATCCTTCTTCGAACTCAGTACTGTCGAAACAACACATGGACTCAAACTCTCTCTGACCAATCCTTTATCCAGCAAATCCTGTACCTGCCTTTTGACCTCCTCGTTCTCCTGGGGTGTCAACCTGTACGCTACCTTATTTGGCAAGCTTGCTCCGAGTATGAGGCCAATGTGATGACTCACACTCCGCACTGGTGGAAACGAACGAGGTAGTTCATCCACGATAATATCAGGGAACTCTCCTAACAGTTCCTGAATATCTTCTGGAAAGTCATCCACTCTTGTGCTTGTCAGGACAATTCTCGGCTTCCTGACAGCAAAGAATTGTGGATCTTCATTTTTCTCCATCTCTGTGAGAAGTTCTTTCCCACTCATGAGAAGTATCGTGCTGTTAACTTATGGCTTCACTTCTTTATCCTTAACCGGAAACAACGTATGTGACCTCCCATCCTTCTCTAAGGTATATGTGTTCATCCTCCCATCATGAACAACATTCCTGTCATACTGCCATGGTCTTCCCAACAATACATGACAGACATCCATGGGTATAACGTCACACATAATTTTATCTTTATATTCACCCATTTTAAATTCGACCAAGCATTGTTTTGTAACACATACCTGGTGTCCCTTCTGTAGCCATGATACCTTGTATGGACTCGGGTGATTGGTTGTCTCCAACTCTAATTTCTCCACCATCTCGGTCGAAACGAGATTGTCGGTGATTCCGCTGTCCACTATGACCTTTCATTTCCAGCCCTTGGTCTTGCACTTGGTCCTGAATAGTCTGCATCTTTGCGTTGTGTCCTCCACCTCTTTCTTAGGTTTCAAGAGAACTTTGTGCACTATTAGAGACTTCCCACTTCCAGTGTCTTCATCCTCCACGTCACGCCTCTGCGCCTCTGTGATGTGAGTTTCTCCTCTGCCCATTTTCTTGTCTTTACAATCCACGGCTTTATGTCCATCCCTTCCACATGTAAAACATGTGATGATTCCTCCTCGGCCTCTTCCTCTACCTCGGGTATGAGGAAATGCATTGCATCAGCATAATCTCCTTGCTGATCAGTTTGTTGTCTCCTCGGCTCAGCATATTGCTGCCTCTGCTATGAGGTTCCACCTCTTTCATCTTTTCCCTGAGGCTTCTTCCATTCCTCCTTGGGCTTCTGCATCCTTTCCTGGGCAACTGCTTTGCCTCTTGGCTGACTCCTGCCTCGCCCTCGCTGACCTTTCTTGCGGCTCAGCTTCTCCTCGACTTTTAGAGCCATATGGTACGCATCCTCAACTGTTCGGATGGTAACCATGCTCAATTCATCCTGAATGTCATACCTTAGACCATTCAGGTATCTCGCCACCTTCTCGTCAGCACTCTCCCGATGACCTACTCAGATGTTGAGTCTATAAAACTCCTCGGTGTACTCCTTCACCGTCATCAACTTCTGTCTCAGGTTTTTCATTCGCCTTAATAGAGTGATCTGATAATCTCTGGGGATAAATTTCACGTTCATCTTAGAGATCATCCTGTCCGAGCTTTTGATCTTCTGTTTGCCTTTGCAACGCCTATCAGCCTGCAACTCGTCCCACCATAAGGTTGCATGTCCTTTCAACTTGGTAACAACATGCCTTACCTTCTTATCCTCTTCGATATCCTTGTAATTGATGTAGGTATCGAGTGCTCGTATCCAATCCAGCAACTCTTCTACATTTAGACTCCCCTCATAGACAGGAATGTCCATCTTTGTCTTTGAGCTCATCCTAGAAATGGCTCTGATCAACTGCTCGATTGATGCGTCTTCTGCTGTGACTTCTTCTACATCGTGTCCAGCTTCCTCTTATACTTTGGAATCACTGAACTCTCCAGCACCGACTCCATGTCTCTGCGCTGTCTCCATATCCTCGAGCCTTTCTCGGAGATCTCTCATCTGGTGCTCTATCTCTGGGTTACCTGCTGGTCTACCCCTTCTTTGGGCATCCCTGTCTTCACGACCAGGTGACTGCCTTTCTCGTCTCGGCGGCATGGTGTATCCTCCTGTTCCTCTTCTGCTTCAGAAAGAAAAAGTTGTCCTGCTCTGATGCCACTTGGTGGCAACTGCCTCTCTCAACGCACAACTGCTATCACCAGGACCTTCGATACTTTGGCTCGAAGAGTTGTAGCCCTCTTTGAATCCCGTATCAGGACATTTTGTCACCCACAGGACACTTTTCTAATCTCCCAGCAGTTACTTCGGGAAATCGGCATTCACGATATCGCGAACCCTCTGTGCACTCCAAACCCCGATTCCCGATGGTCAAAAGTCAGCGCTTTCCACTCGTCGGGGATTTCTCTATCGGGATATCACCACCCGCAATGTCAATCACCTGATTTTCCTAACCCTGAGTACTGAGGTACCGATCCTCCGAATCCTGTGCCACCTGGGGAATCTCACATCATAGAAATGTAGAGGCGGGATGTTGAGGCTGAAGACACAGAAGATGGAAGATCGCTTTTGATGCATAAAGTCCTTTTGACACCCGAGAAGGAGGTGGAGAGTTCAGTTCAAAGAACCAGACTCTTTAGAACAGCTTGCAAGACCAAGGACAGGGTGTGCAAGGTCATTGTTGAAAGTGGTAGCACGGATAATCGTGTATCTACAGAGATGGTAGAGAAGCTGGAGCTGGAAACAACTGATCACCCGAGTCCATATAAAGTTTCGTGGATACATATGGGACATCGGGTGAGTGTCACCAAACAATGCTTGGTTGAATTCAAGATAGGGGAGTATAATGATAAAGTACTCTGTGATGTTATTCCCATGGATGTATGTAATTTATTTTTGGATAGACCATGGCAATATGATAGAAATGTGGTTCATGACGGGAGGACGAACACATATACACTAGAGAGGAATGGGAGGACATACAGGTTGCTTCCAATAAAGGATAAAGAGGTGAATTCGGAAGTAAAAAACACAATACTTCTCATGAGTGGGAAATAACTTCTTATGGAGGTGGAGAAGAAAGAAGATCCACAATTCTTTGTTGTCAGAAAGCCGAGAATTTTTCTGACAAGCACAAGAGTGGATGATTTACCAGATGAGGTTCAGGAACTACTGGAAGAGTTCACTGACATCATAGTGGATGACTTACCTCATTCGTTGCCACCGATGAGAAGTGTGAGTCATCACATAGACCTCATACCGGGAGATAGTTTGCCAAATAAAGCCACATATAGGTTGACGCCACAAGAAAATGAGGAGGTCAAGAGACAGGTCTAGGAGCTATTGGACAAAGGATTGGTCAGAGAAAGTTTGAGACCATGTGTCGTTCCGACTGTACTCAGTCCAAAGAAAGATGGAGGATGGAGAATGTGTACCGACTCGAGAGCAAACAACAAGATAACAATCAGGTATAGGTTTCCACTTCCTAGGATGGATGATCTGATGGATTTCTTGAGCGAGGCAAGGTATTTTTCAAAGATAGATTTGAAAAGAGGATATCACCAGATTCGCATGAGAGAGGGCGATGAGTGGAAAACAACCTTCAAGACAAACGAAGGACTGTATAAATGGCTTGTCATGCCGTTTGGCTTGACGAATGCACCAAGTACCTTTATGAGGTTGATGAACGAAGTCCTGAGGGAGTTCATCGGGAAGTTTGTTATTGTCTATTTAGATGACATACTGATTTACAGTAAATCAAAGGATGAACACTTGAAGCATTTGGCTATAGTGATGCGGAAGCTACAGCAAGAGAAGTTGTTGATAAATATGAAGAAGTCCTCATTTATGAATACAGAGCTCATTTACTTGGGTTTTGTTATTTCAGCGAATGAGTTGAGGATGGATCTGGATAAGGTAGAAGTGATCAAGAATTGGCCAGCACCGAGAAATATTTTCGAGGTGAGAAGTTTTCATGGACTGCCTAGTTTCTACCGAAAATTCATCAGGAATTTCAGTGGAATCAGCGCAACGATGATGGATACAGTGAAGACATGGCATAAGACTTTTCACTGGATAGCAGAGGCTGAGAAGAGCTTCAATCTGTTGAAGCAGAAGATAACGGAACAATCGATTTTGGTGTTTCCAGATTTCCAGAAAACATTTCAGGTGAAATGCGATGCGAGTGGGTTTGCTATAGAAGCGGTCTTGAGTCAAGACGACAGGCTGGTTGCATATTTCAGCGAGAAACTGGATGAGGCGAAACTGAAATACTCCACGTATGATAAAGAATTTTATGCTATCATACAGGCATTGAAGAAGTGGAGGCATTACTTGATCCCAAAAGAATTTGTTTTGTACAGTGATAATCATGCAATGCAGTTTGTGACTCAACAAGAGAAGTTGAATCAATATATGCAGAATTTCACATTTGTTATTAATCATATTTTGGGTACTGCTAACAAAGTGGATAATGCTTTGAGCAGAAAGTGTTTGTTGCTGCAAGAATTTCGAGTCAAAACATTGGGTTTTGAAAATCTCAGGGACATGTACGCAGGTGATCCAGATTTTGCAGAGGCGTATGAAGCAGCTGAGAATCCAGTTCTTAGAGACAGAAGCCCTTGGATAGATTATATGATCCAGGAACGATTACTTTTCAAAGGCAATCAGCTGTGTATTTCGAAATGCTCCATGAGGGAGAACTTGTTAAAGGAGAAGCACAGTGGTGGATTGGCCGGACATTTCGGTCATGATAAAACATTCGCGAAGCTAAGTGAGTCTTATTTTTGGTTGGGGATGCGGTCAGAAGTCAAGAGATTTGTTGAAAGATGCAGGGTATGCCAGCATTCGAAAGGATGGAAGCAGAATACAGGATTTTATCATCCATTGCCCATACCAGAGAGGCCATGGGAGGCGAGAAGTATGGATTTCTTATTGGGTTTACCGAGGACACAAAGGGGTGTTGATTCCATCTTTGTGGTGGTAGACAGGTTTTCTAAGATGGCACATTTTATCCCATGCCAGAAGACCAACGATGCGATGCATATCGCAAATCTGTTTTTCAAGGAGGTCATTCGACTTCATGGATTTTCGAAGATCATAGTTTCGAACAGGGATACGAAATTCATAGGGCATTTTTGGAGGACCTTATGGAAGAAGCTAGGAACTAACTTGGCATTTAGTTCTTCTTATCATCCTCAGATGGATGGAAAAATGGAAGTGGTCAACAGAAGTCTAGGAGACTTGCTGAGAAGCTTGGTGACAAAACACCACAGCCATTAGGAAAACATATTGCCACAGGCCGAGTTTGCATACAATGATTGAGTGAATCGAAGTACAGGGAAGAGTCCATTTCAGGTTGTATATGGAATGTAGCCGAGAGGAGTTTCTGAACTATGGGATTCAGAACAGACTGCTACTAGCAGCGCTAGTGCAGAAGAATTCGCTAAGGCGATGAAGGAACTTCACGACCAAGTGAAGCAGCGATTGATAGATTCAAATCAGGAGTACAAACGCAGAGCAGATCAACATTGGAGACAACTTCAGTTTTAAGTGGGTGATCTAGTTCTGGCACATATGAGGAAGGAAAGGTTCCCAAGGGGAACATACAATAAGTTGAAAATGAAGAAAATCGGGCCATGCAGAGTCCTGAAGAAATTCAGAGAGAATGCTTATGAGATTGAGTTACCGGATGGCATCGGGATATATCTGATATTCAATGTCGCAGATTTATACCCGTATAGGGAAGGAGAAGCAGAGATTGGAACTGTGGAACTAGTGATTTAGTGGATGAAACAATTCCCAGTTGTAGAGAAGCCACAGATGGAGCGCATACTGGACAAGAGAGTGGGTAAGAAGACCAGGCAGAAACAATACTTCGAGTATCTGGTCAAGTGGAAGAATCATCCAGTGGAAGATGCCAGTTGGGAAACTGAAGCAGTGATACAGAAGCATGGACAGACCATGTAGGAGCTCATGGACAGGAGCCCATGAAATTTTTCAAGCCGAGGAGTATGATGCAGGAGCATCGCCAGCACATCAAAAGAGCCAGCGTAGAAGCAGAAAGACAGTTGGACAAGCCAACACAAATTTTTAAAAACACTTTGGGATTGAGGCGCAAATATTAATGAGTCATTTAAGATGAGGCACACTTTGTATATTGTAATGGACCTTGAGAGGATAGCTCTCGTCCTTGGGTAGATAGACAACATTTAATAGATTTAATGTTGGTAGATAGGAATTTAATTCTAGATTTGATAGCTTTAGAGCGCAAGAGGGAAACGGGATATAGAGACCCTCCTTGTACATTGTAAGATTATTATGAAGCAGTGTTGTTGAAGAGAGCACGCAGAGAAGTGTATGAAGAACACCCATGTACAGACATTTGAATTAATAGAAGAAAGATTTGATTCAAATTCATGGGTTGTGTTGTTTCTCTGTGTATTGATGTTGATATACTCATGAATGCTTGCTTCTTGTCATACATTTGATTTTATATGCTATGTATGTGATTTCATGGTTGAATTGAAGTCTGAAAGGAACAAGGAATTAGTTTCAATTGTTTCTCTATCTTGATCCAGAAAATTCCTGCAAGGAGTGCAGTCGAATCGTCCACAAGGAGTGCATTGACGGAAGGGTCTCAGATAGAGATAACTTTTGTTCTAAGTTCCCAGAAGTGCATATTTGGCACCGAAGTCATGCAAGGAGTGCATAGGCTGAAGGAAGTCTCAGAGTTGCGATTCTGAGTGAAGTATTGGGAGACTGCTACTGCAAGAGTGCGCAGAGTTGAGAGTCTTCAACACTTAGACACCGTTGAAGATTTGCCGCAAGGAGTGCGTACAAGAGTTTCCTGAAGGGACTCGAAAGTTGTGAGAGAAGCTCAGGAAGGATAGGCTTTCAAGTTCTTCGAAGGGCGGTAAAGACAAAGGCATTCCTGGAAGGTTGACAAGAAGCATCGCAAGGTTGCGAGCAAGTGGACGAGTGTTGTAGAAGGACACTTCGTCGCTTTGTGTATTGCACAAGGGAAGAAACAGATGATCAGAATTCTCTGAAGATAAGTCGTGACAATCTGTGGGCCGTGGGATATTGCCGAGAGACAGGGGAGATATTGCAGGTATCCCAAAGGGTGGAAAGCTCAGGACAGATAGAGATGTATATCCAAACCAATCAGGGCCGTTGGATCCATTGCAATATTGAATATCGGGGTTTTGCGAGAAAAGAGTTGAGGATCTAGCCACGAGAGTTGCGATATTGCGAGACGCAATATCCCGACGACTTCATAAATAGTGTGGGCCATAGGAGTGGTGATGTGGACAAGTGACGTGAGTTATCGAGGACTCACTGCGAGAAGTCCCGAAACTTGGGCATTAGGATTCGCGATCCCGTGAAGTTCGAAGTCCCGATGGGGAGACGTGATAGTTGAAAAGTAAACTCACGAGCATATCGGAGTTTCGGTACATCGAGACTCTGGATTTGGAGAACCGAGTGTTTGGCGTCACGAGTAGTGAAGTCGCAATAGAGTTGAAGTCCTGATAGAGGAAAGAGGAAGTCAGCATTGACTGACGCATCGAGTCTCGGGGATTTGAGATCCTGGTGATCAACCGAGAACTTGTGAAGCTACGAGTTCCGATCCTCCCATAAATCAAGGAAAGGGGATCACACGAAGAGAACTGTGGGTGCAGATTTCCCGATAGGGAAATAGAAGAAACTTGGAGTTCTTTGGGTCGAGAAGAAGAAGGTCCTGCGAGAACGGACGTACCTGCGGGTGCGGCATCGCCGCCACATCAAAAAATTGGGAGTGGTTTATTCTCTTTGCCCCTCAAGCTATTTTGATACATGGAATGACTTTGGAGGTTCGCTCTTTTTCCAGTTGTCTGCCCATAGTTTTAGACATGATAATATATAGGAGGGGGGATAACATACAACCTTGTCTTAGCCCTCTGGAGCTTTTGAATAAGATTTTCGAGCGTCCATTGATCAGACGAGCTATCCATAGAGAGGAGATACAAGCTAAGACCCAAGCTGTGAAGCCAGGGCTGAAACCAAATTTCTTTAGAACTGCAAGAAAAAATGAGTGTCTTACCTTGTCAAAGGCGTTGGCCATATCAATTTTAATAATCATTCCTTGGTCTCCTCTATCCATGCTGGAGTGGATTGCTTCTTTCACCAGTATAATGTTTTCAATCATTTGTCTTTTTTCCATGAAGCCACTTTGGTTTGGGGAGATGAGTTTATGAAGGAGAGGTTTGATTCTATTGGCTATGATTTTAGTTATGAGCGTATAAGAAACATTGCAGAGGGAAATGGGTCTAAATCTAGAGAAGGAGGATGGGTTCAAATTCTTTGGGATAAGAGTAAAAAAAGTGTAATTTGTATTACCCCCCAACTTTGCAGATTTCTGAACACATTGTATCATCCTCAGGAGATCTCTTTTTATTATATGCCAACACTTTTGGTAAAAATGGGCACTAAAACCATCTGGTCCTGGAGCTTTGTGTGGATGAAGCTAGAACAAGGAATCATGAAGTTCTTTTTCTGTAACTTCCTGATTGATCTTGTTGTTATCCCCCTGATTAACAATGCTCAGGGTGTTGAGAAATAGATTCTCTTGGATGTTGATATCTGCAGTGTCATCTTCAGTTAGAAGTCTTTCAAAGTGGAGTTTGGCTTCTACTTGAATTTGATGGAAGTCGTCTATTTTTGTGCCATCTTCTTTTGTGCTTTCCTTCACTTTGTTCCTCCATAGCCTAGCTTTAGTTTGTCTTTGAAAGAATTTTGTATTTATGTCTCCTTAAGTTAACCAAAGGCTTCTTGATTTAAGCCTCCAATTTTCCTCTTCCTCATGGAGGATTTTTTGATATTCCATAAAGTTTTGTTGTTCTTTGAGGAGAAGTGGATGGGTGATAGGTCCCTCTTCCAGCTCTATTATGTTTTCTTGCATTTCCTTGGTTATCCTGTCCTTTTCTTCTTATTCTTTATATCTATTCCTCTTCACCTAGTGCTTTAGGGCCATCTTGAATATTTTTAATTTCTGCTCCCTAATGTAGTTTGGAGAGCCTTGAATACAACAGTCCCAGGCATCTGAGACGATGTCAAAAAAATAAGGCACTGAAATCCACAAGGGGTTGAATCAGAAGGGGATGGGTCTAGGGTTGTCAGGGGGGGAAGGGTGATGGTGATAGGTCCATGATCAAAACTAGTCCAGGGTAGAATGTGAGAGCAAGGTAGAAAGGCATCTTCTAGGAAGGAACTGCTTAGGAGAAATCGATCTAGACTAGGAGTGATGTGCCCCGGTCTGAGTCTTCTATTTGACCAAGTGAAGCGACTGTTAAAGGGATTTACATATAGAAGGTGAAAGGAGGATATTAGATCCTCGAGATTCTCATGAGAGGGGTCCTATACTAAAGATCCCCCTTTTGTTTTTCCTTATGATGGAGAGTAGTGTTGAGATCTCCAACTATTATGAGATCTTTGGGGTCAAGAATATCTTTGAAGCTTTGGAGGGAAGACCAACATTTAGTTTTTTCCTGGTATAAAGCAGGCATATAAACATTGATGAAGGCCAAAGTATTACCTATTGGTAGATGCAGGAGTGAAGTTTTAATCCAGTGTGTCGTGGACTGCCTGAATTGTCGAGAGAAGAAATTAGGATTCTAAAGGGTGCAGATTCCCCCCAAGGCTCCTCTTGCGGTAACTTATGTGCCTTTCCATGTTCGCTAGATGTAACAACTGTCCTAAATTATTTCAGTATCCTTCCTTTTTGTCTCTTGGAGCAGTAGGACTTATGGATTTTCTACTTTAATAAGATTGTGTATTAGTGAGAGCTTGTGTCGACTCCCTAGTCCGCTGCAATTCCAAGAGATCACTTTTATCATTTAGTAGGTTTAGGGTTTCCCCCTTTATGGGGGTTGGGTTTGCTCTGGTTCCTAGTCTGCCTTGTTTCCTTCCTGGTATGCTGGTCCAAGGTTGATTGTTTCCCAAGTTCGATTTCCTTCCTCGTCGAAGCTTCTCTTTTGTGCAAGTTTGTCTTTCTACCCACTTTTTTGATGGGGGGGGGGCGAATGAATTAGACTCTGAGTTTTCTTCTGAGCTTTGATCTAGATCATCCTCCTCAGGATGAGAGGCCTGATGAGAGGGAGAAGGCTGAGCGGAGGGTGGGGTCGACGACTCAGGGGAATGGGTTAAAGGGGGGGATCGGTGCAAGGTGGGTGACTCCTCTCTAGGAGGATCTTGGATCGGGATCTGTCCGAAAGGAGCAGGATCAGGCATGGTATTAGGCCAGGGGGGGCATGAGGATGGCTTTAGTGTTCACATTGTGTCTCTGCTGCTTTTTATTTTTGGGTTGCTGCCATTGTTCATCTTCTTCAGTCGAGATTTCAGGGGGTGATTTAGGGTAATGCTTTGCAAAATGACCATACTCATGACATATTTTGCATTTGAAGGGTAGTTGTTCATAATCAATTTGTTGCGGGTAATTCCATTTATCCAGGGTGAGATTGATAGCTTCAGGTAGACCTTTTTCTAGATCCACTTCTACACAGATGTGTGCACAAGCTTGAAGGCCATCTTTAGGTTCTGCACAATCTATGAACTTCCCAAGTGTGTTTCCTATATATCAGATAGTTTCATTATTCCAACAATGCAGAGGGAGGAAAGGGAGGCAAACCCAGACATGAACAACATTAGGAATATCATTTTTATAGTTAAAATCAGTCCAACTATTGAGGTACATACCCCTGGAGCCCATGAAATACAGTTTTCTTCTGAACATGAGATCTCTATCTGCTTTGTTTTCGAAAAAAAGCCCGAAGAAGCCTCTTCCACAGAGGAAATGAAAGAGGTTACTTTTCAGATGGGGTTTCCAGTTCTTGTCGATCCAAATCACCATAGCCCACGGTGATGACCAGATGCTCGTGAATTGTCCTATGAGTGCTTGTTCAACTAATTTGAGGGCGAGAGCTCTTGCGATTCCTTGGACCTGTACCGAAGGGATCTCATCCATCTTTTTCACAAACTTTGGAGGGGTTTGTTTACTCGTCTTGGGAAGCGAGGCAATGAGGGATGCGAAGGTTGTCGCATATTTGGAAGAGTCGGAGGGAGAGGGATTGAGGGGCCCCGAGGCCTCTCCAGGAGAGGGGGGCATGCATGCAGAGGAAGGGAGGGCAGGGCCTCAGACTTCTGCAAAGTTTGGTATTTTACAATATCTAAATTACTAATTTAATTTGTACTAATAATTATATGAATATATTTAACACAATATTGAAACTTTAATATCCATAAAGATTTGATTAGAAATGAGAAATAAATTGAAAATTCGGATATTAAAATTTAACATCATTTTAAAACTAAACTTTACATATATAAACTTCAAACATCTTTATAAATTTTAAGCACTATTCATGTTGTGATCCCAAAAAGTTAAATAGTACTACTCTTGTAATACGAAAATACAATACAAGTCAATGATATGGTTGGTTGATAACAACAACAAACTAGAACAAATGCTTACCATAGATAAGGTATTGATTTATTGACTTTCATGCTTATTCAATATTTTCTTAAACGGATGATTTTTATTGCCAAACTGTTTGATAGATGATGAAAAATACATGGTTCAAGTAAATCCATACACTATATCGATAGAGTGGTCTATGAATAATGAATATCGATATACATTTATAAATAACATGCTTAATAAATATTTTAATGTAAACTAATACATTTCACCTAAATCCATACACTATATA
>JZKD02S1746706.1:73209-89715 GCA_000966675.3 Picea glauca | reverse complement strand
TAACATAGAGACATGAGGATTACGTAAAGGAATATCTAACTTAGAGACATAAGGATTACATAAAGGAATATGGACACATTGTATTAGGTAGTGGATGGCACAAGAAAAGTAGGCCCCTAGCATATTTCATTTTGTGTGCTCTATAGTGTATTGATTTAATATAATTTTTGTACTTATCCTCTTAACATCTTTTTTATTTATTATGTTTTTTTAAATGTTGTATTTTTTTATATGTTGTTGTTGTTTATATTACCTCTTTATGTGTATATTACTATCTTTTAAAGCAAACAAAACACATCTAAATTTTACAATAACATTAAAGAAACATATTTTTATATATAAATACTAAAAATAGATTCCCTTTTATAATTATCAAAGAATGTTAACATCATGTATTCCTCTTAGGAAAAATTGATAATCAAAATCTTGGATTTTGTAAAAGGTGTCTTTCCTCCATTTTCTCATTTTTTTGGAATATTTTATTAATAACTCACAAATATACTCTTTCACGTGTTTTTGAAAGAAAAATTATAAAATTTATTTACGTGTGTTTAGTATTATAGATTTGTTTGTAGTTATTCATGATTTTTGTAAAATATATTTTAAGAGTATTTTTCATATTGATTTTATATTGGGAATGTTGAGTACGTGTGTGGGGTAGTCAACATGAGTAAGTAATAATTGTTTTACTTGAGATTTTAAATAGGAAAAAGCATCTCACCATGTTACAGAGGTTGTCTTTCGACTAAAAGGTCATAAGTAGGGGGTATATTCCACCAAAGTTATTGAGGACTTTTAACTAGCTCCAATCGCTATCACAAGTACTAGTGTACAATTATCTAGAGAACCAACATGAGTTGGAATCATATATACTTAAATCCTAGTGGGGGTGTTGTAATCTAGGGGAAAGTAGAGAGAGTTACCAGTAGTCCTTACATAAAAAGCATAGAAGATACATAAATATAGATATAGACAAAGGCATAGATATGTAATGAGAGTCGAAAGATCTGTATTTATTAAAGGATATAACAATGCAGTACAATGTTTACAACCTCTCACACAACCATTTCAGAGTCTTTATGTGCTTATCTGTTTATACTTCTATATATCTAGTTATCAGGTAGTTGTAACTACTTAACTGACTAGGTCGATCAGTTATCAGATACTTCGACCGACTTATATTTCTAACTACTTTGGTCAACCAATTATTTCTTAGTCGACTGGAAGGCCTAGTCGACAAAGTCGACTAGCCCCTACAACATCTCCCCCCACCTCAATTCCTTGCTTGTCTCGAGTAAGGGGGGAGTATACAGAATTATCTTTACAAAACGTGATTACAATATTGAGAAGTAGAAGACAAAGAGAAGAAAAAGTTGTAGGAAGAGACAAAAATTTCATGTGCTTGACCGATTTAAGGTGTTGCTTCCAACTGATCTGTTGTACCTGGAATTCTGCCACTGGTTGAGTCGACTATGTCTTCTTTTCTATGGAATTGATGTATTAGTTACATTTCTATGCTTGTTGGTGTTGAAGATGTTGTCTTCTTGTAAGCGATCCATTCTCTTTTTGTCGCTTCTGAATTGAATGAAGGCCTTATTTTGGAGGCATCCCTGGTTTTGAATCCACGTCCATTTCTTATCACACGAAAGTGTTACTTGAAATGATCTTTTGACATTTTATTTCTGCACTCTATTCAAGTAACCTGAACTGGAATGTGGCTTCCTTCCCCATTCGTCGGGATGATTATCGAATGCTTTGTTTCCTCTCAGAGTTGATCGGTTGGAATCGTAGGGAAGAATTTGTGTCATTATCATATGGTGAATTTATTCTTCTGACATCTATGACCAAGATCGTTGATTCGCTTCTAATTTCTGAAGGTCGGGTTATGGGGGTTCATCGATGTTTCCTTGGTTAGTATTTTCTTGAGTTTGACCGATGAGATATCTATTATTAATGTGTGGTCAATACATGGGTCGATCTATTGTTGTTCTTAAATCGTCAGGTTTTTTGTTGTCGGTGTGACTTAGTCGATGTTCCTGGTGACTTACATGCTCATCCAATATTCTATGCCTCACTCGATCTATATGATCTTAACGTCTCCTACACTCGCTTGATCCACGCTCACTTGATGTTGATCGGTCCCAATCAATTGATTGTATTTTCATCAGTATTTGTCTTAGGTCAGGTGATGGGATGGTATGTCATTAATATCTTTGTTTGTGTTGTCTCGGGCTTGACGAGGGACATGTTGCTCTCTCCATTGTCATGCTTTATTTCTTTCTCTTTGATACTTTGTTGGATCTTTAATACTTAAATTTTCTTTGACGGTTTCCTATACCTGAATTTTGTTAATAACCGAATTTTGTTTATAAAATTAAGCAAGGTTTATTTTTGTAAGTAAGTGATTAGTCAAATTTGTTCTGACTCCGACCTGAATGTCGGATTTGCATCCCTATTGGAAATTCCCTGCTAGATTTTGCCAACGGGGTTCTTTTATTTTAAGTGTGATACTTTTTTAGATGGGCACCCTTAATTAATTTTTTGAATGGGTTCCCCAACAATGTTCAGAGTTGGATTTCTCTGGTCGATCGAATATCTTCGACAACATAGGGACCAAGCCATGTTGTCTCTAATTTTCTTGGTTTTCCTTTTATACATCTATCCTACAACAAAACTAAATCTCCATTTTTTATATCCTTTTTCTTTATATGTTGGTCGCTCCATGCTTTATGTTGTTTCTTCTGGAACTCTTCATGGTGCATTACAATTAGTGTTCCTTCCTCCAACTTGTTTAGTTGATACAGTAGTTCATTCACACTTTTACTGTTGGTCAAAATTTTCTACAAATGCGACCCTATCGGAGTTGGACCAGAAGTGCAAGGGAATAACAACTTATTGTCCATATAGAAGATTGAATAGAGTTTGACATGTTGATCATTTATATGATGATATGTATGCCCACAGTACTGCAGGAATATTTCCGTCCCATTCATCTTTGTCGATGCTGCAAATATTTGTAAGTCCCTTGTGTAATGTTTTGCTAAAATATTCAACCGCCCCATTTTCTTGTGGGTGGTAGGTAGTCCTTCATCTGTGGTTGATTACAAATTTTTCTAGCAAGATTTTAATTGTTTCATTCATGAAGTGTGTGTGTGGTAGATAATCAGTGTAAGAGGGCAGTTGAACCTTGTAATTATATTCTCGTTGATGAATTTTGTGTTGACTTTTTGGTACATGATTCGATTGTCTCGGCTTCTTCCCACTTAGTCACATATTCTATGACAGTGATAATATACTTGGCATTGGTTCTTCTCTCCCTCTGTGGAAAAGGACCAACAAAGTTGATGGCCCAAATTTTGAATGCTTGATTAGGATTTATTTAATTGAGAGGCATTTCATTTTTCCACAAAGGTCGCCCAAGACATTGAAAACTATCTCACTTTCTAACTTGATCTCGACAATATTTATGTAGATTCGGCCACCAAAGGCCTTCTTGCAATATCATTTTTGGTTGTCGTGTTGGCCTAGAAGTGGCCCCCACCTAGTCTTGTGTGAGCCTCACTAATGATGTCTTCCCTTTCATGATTAGGAACGTATCTCCTTAGAACGTCATTGGTTCCCATTTTGTAGAGATACCCATTTATGATTGTGAAAGGTGCAACTTTTAAGGATAGTAATTTCTTTTTGTTTGTTAATAGATCTTTTGGAGCCTTTCCTTCTTCTAAGAAATTCGTTATATCTTATAAATCCTTCGGAGCAGCTTCAACTCTGAATAAATGTGCATATAGGAGGTCATTGTCAATGCCTATCAGGTCTTCTCCCATTTCAATTCGTGAGAGGTGGTCGGGTCAGACGTTCTTTTTTCCATGTCATATGATTACATTGAACTTGAACTCCTAAAATAAAAGTAACCAACGGAAAATTTTTCCTTGGTGGAACGGTTTATTAACTAAGTATTTCAATGCTTGATGGTCTGTAAAAAATGTGAACAGATTGAAAATTAGGTACTGATGAAATTTATGTAAAGTGAATATCATTGATAGGGCTTCTCTTTCCGTGGTGGACTAGTTTCTTTCTGCTTTGTGTAATTTTCGACTTGCATATGCATTTGGATGATCAAATGTGTCGCCATATCGTCGTGCTAGCACCGACCCAAAAACAACATTGGAGGCATCAACATGTACATGAAACCTTCTCGACCAATCGGGAAATTTTAGTATTGGCGCTTTGACCAACTTCTTCTTTAGGAATTCAAAGGATTCCTGACAATCTTGGCTCCATATAAACTCAGTTTATTTACATAGAAGCTCATAGATTGGAAATGTGATTTTTGAGTAGTGGCGTATAAAATTTCTGTAGTATCCAGTGTGCCCTAGAAAGATTTTGATATTTTTTTGGTTCAGAGGTGACTTTAAGTCGAGAATAATTTTAATCTTTGCCATGTCGACCTTTACTCCATATTTACATACCACATGTCCTAGCAGGATTCCAATTAGTGTAGAGAATATGCATTTCTTAATATTTAACGATAGTTGGATTTTCCTGCATAATTCTAGCATGAACCTAAGCCATTGTATATATATATATATATATATATATATATATATATATATATATATATTTGAAATTTCTTAACAATTATTCTCGAGAAGATTGCTAGTGCATTATTTAGTCCAAATGGCATGTCTCTGTAAGTGAAGGATTTGAATTCTGAGATGAATGTTTTCTTTGGATGATCTTTGTTTGCTATCAATGCCTGATTATAACCTAAAAACATGTTTGTAAATGAGTAATATTTGTGGCTAGTGACTTCATTAATTATCTCATTAGTGAAGGGGATAGGAAACAGATCTATCAAAGTCCATTTGTTGAGTCCCCTGAAATCGAAGCAAGTTCTAAGCTTCTTGGGGTCATGTTTCTTCGGTTGCACCACCATGGGGCTTGCCCATTCTACTTTGTCAATTGGGATACTGTCTTGCAACATACCTTCAATCTCTTTTTGGACGACCGACTTATATTTGTGGGCTAGTTTGTATGGCCATTTTTCAATTGGCTTTGCTCCTGAAATGAGTTTGATCTTCATCTCTCCCATTTCTTCTACAAGTCCTTTCAAGTTTTTGTAGTCAAGGGAAAAAAAATCTTGATATTATTTTAGCATCTTGACTATATCTGCTATTTTCTCGTCTGTCCAATAATCATCTATTCGTACCATTTTTGGGTGATCATCGTTTGATATGTTGAATTCTTGTATTTTAATTTCGGCCTCCATCCATTTTGGTGGTTTTGCTTCATCGAGATGACGTTCCCTCTCTTCGATTTTTGTAAAAATTTATGGGAAGTCAGGTTGTTCCTTCTCTTCTTTTTTTTATGTAGCTATGTTGATTACTGAATTCACATGATTTTGTAGTGTTGGGTGGTCCTTTTTCCACTCGAAGCTTTGTCTTGGGCACTTTGTATTTTCCATGTTGAGTCTTCATGTTGTCAAGACTTCCTTATTTTTTTTCGACACAAGATTGCATGTCGATGTCGATCCTGAATCCATATCCATCTTCCCTTTTTATTTCTCTGCATTCGGTGTTGGATTTTATAGGAAGTTTCTAATTTCTTGTGCTACTTCTTTCAGTTGTTCCTTTTCTAGATTGAATTCAAAGTCTTGCACAAAATTTTATTTAATTTCTTCCCAATTTATTATAGTTGGCCACAAGATTCTTCAATCTTATACCACTTGTTTGGTATTTCATCTATCATGCTTGGAAACATATGGGGACATACCCTTTCATATCTGTAACCTATCGTTCTCCATTCATTTTCGCATCGTTGAATATCCTCTATTGGATCATACCCAACCCTGAAAATGGGGATATAAACCACTTTGGATATCTTATGGTCTCCAAATCGTTAAATGAAATATTTTGACACAGTCTTCCACATTTGTATCCTGGGGGAGTGTGTTTCCCGCCATCTTGCATCTTTAACTATGAAAGTTTCCATGAAGCTATGCATTCTTCCTTTCTCTCCAATTGATTTTGACATTGCTTCAACATGTGTCGAAGGTGTGTGTCATTCATTATATCGTAAGGCCTACTTATTTGGTTGTCAGTTGGTATAAGACTATGAGTTTTTCAAATTTTATTTTCATATACTATTGGTACTGTTTGGATCAAGTAGCATGTTCTTGGCTGCTTTGGGGTGATTTCAATGGACCAACAATCTTTCGCGTGTGCTTCGTAATTCTCAAATTTCCAATTGTAAAGTGCAGAGTCAGAGTTATGTCTGACCGACATGGGATATTCTCTCAAAATTTATCCTTGTGCAGTCGGTTCTACATAATCTCTTTGTTCATTTTTTATTTGATATAGGCATTGAGCCTCTTGGTCTTCATCCCATGATTCAATCCATGGTTTTCCTTCTTTTGGATCTAAGGGAATGATTTTTTTTCTTCCATCACCTTTTAATTTGATTCTATTTTTTTCATTTTTCGACCCCACGGACGACCAACAAGTGATGCATATGTTGGAATCCCTTCCACTAGGTCGATGAATTCAAATTCGACTTGAGTCGGAATACCTAGCATTTGAGTGTCGAAATTTATGAGAATGCTAATGGGATCTATCAATCTTTGATTTGCAAGTTTGAGATAATTCAGAGTTGGTGCTAAAGCAAGTAGACCTAGTCTTATCCAAGTTTCTTGGGGTAAGATATTGACTTGGGATCCAAAATCGACAACTACTTGTTTGATCGATACTTCATTGATTTCTAGGTTGACTTGTGGATCATAATATTCATGCTTATATGAGAGTTGTCTAACATCATTTGCTAGTCTTTTTCCTTCTTTGTATTGTTTTAATATATTTATCAATTCTAGAAATCGATCGACTAACTGTTTTTCTTCTAATAGTTGTAGTAATTCTTGTATAATATCTTCATTCTATCTTCCCTTCTTTTTCTTGAAGAATTTGATAGATGATTTCATAATTTGTTCTTCCTTATCAGGATTTGGAAAAACTATCCTTCTGTTTATGTTGGTCATGAACGATAGTACTGTTAAGGTATCTTCCTACGCCATATATTGTGATGATATTTAATATTTATGAATTCAGTACTTATTCTTTTGATACTGCGTGTAGAAGATTTACATTTTTTCTAGTCATAATTTTTTTGAGTATTATTGGGCATTGTTTTAATGAGTGATCATCGACAACGCATATATTGCAAAATTTCAAGTCAATTATATCTTTCACTGGGAAATCCGAAGTGATGCGGTCATCTTTCCATCCATTGTAACAGTATGGTCGTCCTCAACCTTGATCTCAACCACCAAATCAACTTTAGCTGCCTTGACCGCAACCTTGACCGAAGTACTCATCCCTTTGACTATAATTGTTAGCTTGGTCAGTGGATTTTGTGTGATATATTGTTCGTACACTAGCTTGATTTTGTGTGTTGAAATAACATTCTAATGTTTTATGATTAAAATATTCATAGATATGGCACCATGTAACATACCCAACCACCCACAGGTCGGGAACACCACTTCAATCCCGCTTCTGGACTTATCTTGAGTTCTGATCAAATCTTTACTTAATAAAGATGCATGAAATATTCACATGAAGAGTTAAATATTCATGCCACAACATAAAGAAATGAGACATATGTCATGCACAACAATAACTAGCAAGCATGCATATTATAGATACAAATTTCATAGATAAATAAATACACAGCGAAATAAACACACAGGTAAATGAAACCATAACAAAGAGAACTTATCTTTAATGAAACAAATCACCAATTGGTTGAATACCAAGGACGTTCCACCAAACCGTAGACATTGTTGTTCCAAGTCTCAACAACAATGTCACCCACGAGCCAGGGCTATGAATCCACAAGGACGGTTTCAGAGTGTCACTCGGCTTCCCAAACCAATAAGCACTCAAGCTCTCACAGGATTTTCAACACCCACAATAATCCAAGTACACCATCTCTCTTCTACCCAACCTACACAACCCAAGAGAATGGACCCCCTTCTCTACCACGTAGTCCCTCAAGTTTTCCATCTCCTTCCAAGGCTCTAGTGCATCTGGTCAAGAATATCCATGATGGGACTCTCAAGATTCACAATTGTGAGAAAAAATGAACACGTACCAAAGCATATCAGAAATGCAGGAACTAATTCATGGTTGGAATACACCAGCATCCTTTACAGCCAACAAAATCATGGTTTTTCTCCAACAATTCATTTTCCTTTCCCAAGACAAAACACGAATGATGAAATATGAGTGGGTGAAANCATATCTGTAACCTATCGTTCTCCATTCATTTTCGCATCGTTGAATATGATCTATTGGATCATACCCAACCCTGAAAATGGGGATATAAACCACTTTGGATATCTTATGGTATCCAAATCGTTAAATGAAATATTTTGACACAGTCATCCACATTTGTATCCTGGGGGAGTGTTTCCCGCCATCTTGCATCTTTTCCTATGAAATTTTCCATGAAGCTATGCGTTCTTCCTTTCTCTCCAATTGATTTTGACATTGCTTCAACATGTGTCGAAGGTGTGTGTCATTCATTATATCGTAAGGGCCTACTTATTTGGTTGTCAGTTGGTATAAGACTATGAGTTTGTCAAATTTTATTTTCATATACTATTGGTACTGTCTGGATCAAGTAGCATGTTCTTGGCTGCTTTGGGGTGATTTCAATGGACCAACAATCTTTCGCGTGTGCTTCCTAATTCTCAATTTTCCAATTGTAAAGTGCAGAGTCAGAGTTATGTCTGACCGAAATGGGATATTCTCTCAAAATTTATCCTTGTGCAGTCGGTTCTACATAATCTCTTTGTTCATTTTTTATTTGATATAGGCATTGAGCCTCTTGGTCTTCATCCCATGATTCAATCCATGGTTTTCCTTCTTTTGGATCTAAGGGAATGATTTTTTTTCTTCCATCACCTTTTAATTTGATTCTATTTTTTTCATTTTTCGACCCCACGGACGACCAACAAGTGATGCATATGTTGGAATCCCTTCCACTAGGTCGATGAATTCAAATTCGACTTGAGTCGGAATACCTAGCATTTGAGTGTCGAAATTTATGAGAATGCTAATGGGATCTATCAATCTTTGATTTGCAAGTTTGAGATAATTCAGAGTTGGTGCTAAAGCAAGTAGACCTAGTCTTATCCAAGTTTCTTGGGGTAAGATATTGACTTGGGATCCAAAATCGACAACTACTTGTTTGATCGATACTTCATTGATTTCTAGGTTGACTTGTGGATCATAATATTCATGCTTATATGAGAGTTGTCTAACATCATTTGCTAGTCTTTTTCCTTCTTTGTATTGTTTTAATATATTTATCAATTCTAGAAATCGATCGACTAACTGTTTTTCTTCTAATAGTTGTAGTAATTCTTGTATAATATCTTCATTCTATCTTCCCTTCTTTTTCTTGAAGAATTTGATAGATGATTTCATAATTTGTTCTTCCTTATCAGGATTTGGAAAAACTATCCTTCTGTTTATGTTGGTCATGAACGATAGTACTGTTAAGGTATCTTCCTACGCCATATATTGTGATGATATTTAATATTTATGAATTCAGTACTTATTCTTTTGATACTGCGTGTAGAAGATTTACATTTTTTCTAGTCATAATTTTTTTGAGTATTATTGGGCATTGTTTTAATGAGTGATCATCGACAACGCATATATTGCAAAATTTCAAGTCAATTATATCTTTCACTGGGAAATCCGAAGTGATGCGGTCATCTTTCCATCCATTGTAACAGTATGGTCGTCCTCAACCTTGATCTCAACCACCAAATCAACTTTAGCTGCCTTGACCGCAACCTTGACCGAAGTACTCATCCCTTTGACTATAATTGTTAGCTTGGTCAGTGGATTTTGTGTGATATATTGTTCGTACACTAGCTTGATTTTGTGTGTTGAAATAACATTCTAATGTTTTATGATTAAAATATTCATAGATATGGCACCATGTAACATACCCAACCACCCACAGGTCGGGAACACCACTTCAATCCCGCTTCTGGACTTATCTTGAGTTCTGATCAAATCTTTACTTAATAAAGATGCATGAAATATTCACATGAAGAGTTAAATATTCATGCCACAACATAAAGAAATGAGACATATGTCATGCACAACAATAACTAGCAAGCATGCATATTATAGATACAAATTTCATAGATAAATAAATACACAGCGAAATAAACACACAGGTAAATGAAACCATAACAAAGAGAACTTATCTTTAATGAAACAAATCACCAATTGGTTGAATACCAAGGACGTTCCACCAAACCGTAGACATTGTTGTTCCAAGTCTCAACAACAATGTCACCCACGAGCCAGGGCTATGAATCCACAAGGACGGTTTCAGAGTGTCACTCGGCTTCCCAAACCAATAAGCACTCAAGCTCTCACAGGATTTTCAACACCCACAATAATCCAAGTACACCATCTCTCTTCTACCCAACCTACACAACCCAAGAGAATGGACCCCCTTCTCTACCACGTAGTCCCTCAAGTTTTCCATCTCCTTCCAAGGCTCTAGTGCATCTGGTCAAGAATATCCATGATGGGACTCTCAAGATTCACAATTGTGAGAAAAAATGAACACGTACCAAAGCATATCAGAAATGCAGGAACTAATTCATGGTTGGAATACACCAGCATCCTTTACAGCCAACAAAATCATGGTTTTTCTCCAACAATTCATTTTCCTTTCCCAAGACAAAACACGAATGATGAAATATGAGTGGGTGAAAAAATGAGTGGAGAGAGAGAACAGAATGAAAGGTGTGTACAATGAACAATTAACAATGAGTGAGTGAGTGAATGAGTGAAGAAGAAGAAACCCCCACAACATACCAAAGATGGGTTTATGTAATTCTTGGAATTAAGGAACCACATGGCCTTCCCCCCAAGAAGCTCATGTAACTGTTATTCTACATTAAAACAAAAATGGGTAAATAAAATATAAAATAAATACTTATACCCTCAATCCCTCTCTCTTATGGAATCATAGCCCCATATAACTCTTGGCATTATCTGTCTAGTAGTCAGTGATGTATTTACTATTAATAATGATCAAAACATTACATTTTCTAGGCACACTTGCCTCTTTCAATTGTTTGGGCACTCTGGCCTTTCATAGATTAACAAAATACATTATTTGATATGGGGCTCAAAAATGGGGTATCACATTTCCCTCCCCCTTATTTTGGCACTATCCTTAGTGCATATGCAAAACAGATGTAAAGAACCAAATATCAAAATAGCATAAAAAACATCGGAATAAGTACTCAACGCCTTAAAAAAGAGAGAATTTTAGATAATAAGCCTCTTCGAGAGGGAAACCTCTTTATACACCACATAAATTTCCAAATACAATATTATTCCAAATGAAAATGTGTCCTTGGTATATATAGGAGACTAGGAGGTACAATTACAACTAATGGACCCAAGCCGACATAAATAAAATAACATTACTAATGTAATATGCCTCAGTTAAGGGGTAATGTGCCACTATTTAGGGTTTAACAACAGAAATAAAAATTTATTCAAAAATTGTGGGTACTCTTCCCGCATGGAATATTCATGCTTCCAAGTAGCATCTTCAGGACTGTAGTAGGTCCACTAGAATTTTACCAGCTCTATAACTCGATTCCGGAGCATTTTGACTTTTTTGTCCAATATTCACATTGGTTGGACCTAAAATCCTTTCGATGTCTCTACCTGAATAAGATGCCAATCAATAACATGGTTAGGATCATGTACATATTTTTTTAGCAAAGAGACATGAAATACATTATGCACATTCATGGAAGCAGGCAATGCAAGCATGTATGCAACTTGCCCTATTCTGTCCAATATCTCAAATGGACCACAAAATCTAGTTGTTATCTTTGCACAACTACCTAACTTCAAAGAGATATTCTTGGGCTTCACTTTTAAAATCACACACTCCCCCACTTTAAATTCTCTAGTTTTCATGTTCTTATTTGCATAAATTTTATGTCTATCTTGAGCTTCCTTTAAATTTTGCTTAATTCTAATCATCTAGTCTTCCATATCCTTGAGAAATTCTGGCCCAAGTACCACTCTATTTTTTGGTTTTTCCTAGCTCACTAGACTATTCCATTTCCTACCATACAACGCTTCAAATGGGCTCATTTTCAATGAATCTTGATACCCATTATAATAGGAAAAATCAACCAAGTGCAAGTAATCTTCCCACTTAGATGGCTTATCCATCACATACATTCTCAACATGTCTTCAATTACTCGGTTGACTCTCTCTGTCTGTCCATCTAACTGTGGATGGTATGTTGTGCTAAAGTTCAGATTTGTACCAAATCCTTTAAACAATCCCCTCCAGAAATTTGAATTAAACTTTGTATCTCTATCTTAGACAATTGTCTTAGGTATCCCATGCAACCTAGCAATCTCCCTCATGTAAATTTATGCAATATTAGTTGTTTTATGAGTCATTTTTACAGGAACAAAATGAGCAGATTTTGTTAATTTATCAACCACTACCATGATTGAATCATGTTGTCTTGTTGTCCTAGGTAATTTTGTTATAAAATCAATGGTTTCCACTTCCCATTTCTTCTCTGGAATTGGTAATGGTTGTAGCAAACCCGTTGGGTGCCTATGCTCAACCTTCACTCTTTGACATTCCATACATCTGACAATGTAATTAGCAACATCTCTTTTCATTCTTGGCCAAAATAATTGGCTTCTTACTGCTGCAATTTTTTTTAGGTAACCAGGATGTCCGGCATATGGAACATTATGCATTTCTTTTAATACCAAATTCCTAAGTTCTCTAGAACTAGGAATATAAATTCTATTTTAATGCATAAGTAATCCATCTTCCTCCATCTCATATTCTTTAATTTGATGTTTTACATTTTCCTGTTGTAATCTTTCTTTTACCTGTAGGTAATGTTGATCTGTAACAACATCATCTAAAAATATGCTCTTTAAATCTGATTGATGCATACTAACATGTGTAGCATGCATGAGATGTACTCTTCTACTAAGTGCATCAACAACTTTATTGTCTTTTCCTTTGATACGCTTGATGTCAAAATCGTATTCACTTAACAATTCTAGCCATCTCGTTTTCCTCGAATTCAAAGTTGGTTGATCAAAAATATATTTCAAACCATTGTGGTATGTTATTAATTCAAATCTCTTCCTCAAGAGATAATGCATCTGCATCTTCCATGCGTGAACAATGGCAACAAGTTCCAAGTCATGTGTGTCATAGTTCCTCTCATGTTCTTTAATATTTTGGACCCATAACTAATGACATGTCCATTTTGAGTGAGGAATCCACCAATTCCTTCCTTGCATGCATCTTTACATACCACAAAACTTTCATTTGGGTTAGAAATATTTAAAACAAGTGCACTAGTAAGTAATTCTTTCAACAAATTAAAGTTATCTTCACACTTAGATGTCCATTCAAATTGAATTATGTTATTTTGTAAAGAAGTGATGGGGTGAACAATCTTAGAGAACCCTGCTATAAATATTTTATAGTAATCAACTAATCCCATAAAATATCTAACTTATGAAACATTCATGGGTGTTGGCCATCTTCTAATGGCTTCAATATTTTCTGGATCCACTACTATACCTTGTTCTGAAATAATGTGTCCCAATCAATGGGTATGTTCTTGGTAAAAAGAACACTTTCTAAGCTTGGCATACAATTGATGTTCCCTCAGCACTTGCAATACCAATCTTAGGTGATGTTCATTATCTTCCTCTGACTTAGAATAAACAAGTATGTCGTCCAGGAATACTATGACAAACTTATCCAAGTAATTTTTTAATATACCATTCATTAAGCACATAAAGATAGCTAGTGCATTGGAAAATACAAATGGCACCACTACAAATTCATAATTCCCATACCCGGTTCTAAAGGTTGTCTTATTGATGTCTTCTTCCTTGATTCTTACCTAATAGTACCCTGATCTCAAGTTTATCTTTGAAAATATCATTTTCCCTCTTAGCTGATCAAAGAGGTCATCAATTCTGAGTAGAAGGTATTTTTTCTTCATGGTGGATTTATTCAGTTGTCAAAAGTTAATACACAGCCTCAAAGTTCCATCCTTCTTTTTGACAAAAAGTATTGGTGCTCCCCAAGGTGAAACACTTGGACATATGTACCCTTTCTTCAACAATTCTTCCAACTGCATTTGTAATTCTTTTAATTCTGCTGTACTCATTATGTAAGGTGTTTTTGATACCAGGGAAACTCCTGGCACTAAATCAATAGAAAAATATATCTCCCTCTTTGGTGGCAACCCTGGTATTTCTTGGAATACATCTTCAAATTCTTGTAGTACTGAAAATTATTCAAGGCTTGGCCCCTTTGTCTTTTATGGCACCTCCACATGGGATGCATACAATTGACATTATTTTACGAAACATCTCTTTAGCTGTAAGTCTGAAATATCCCTAAAGGCTAATAAAGATGGGTCTTGGAACTCCTTTCACAGTTCTTTGTTTTCCTTCTTCATCAAGACATGTAAATGTCTTTTTATGAAAATCTAGGACAACTTGATGCTTGTCCAACCAATCTATTCCAATTAGGATATCATAATATCCCAATGATATAATATGTAGATCAACATTAGTATTCACACCGTTAATACTTATGGAACAACCTCTGACCATATCATGGATTCTTCTTTTGGTTCCAGTGGCTAGTTGAACCAAACTTAATTTTTCAAGCTTACTTTTCTCCAAATGTAATTTATCCACTATTTTAGGATCAATGTAACAATGACTTGTTGCTGAATCAATTAGAATAGAAATAGGATGATTAATGATCTTACTCGATCATATTGGATTGGTACTCTGCTTGTTGATCATCTAAGGTTGCATAAATTCTTCCCATGTCTTCTACTATTGTATCCTATTGGATGTTGTGCGTGGTCTTCACTTTTTCCTTTATGTGAGGGGAATCCTTGTACATGTGATCTTCTTTGCATCCCCAACATTGGATTGGTGGTCTTCCCCTTTTTCCCAAGGAGTCTTCTCTCTTGGATTCATCCTTAGCATACTGGTCTTGATTATTTTTATTAGGGATATTTCTATTGAAAGGAGGTTTGAATCCTTTCTTTCTTTGATCATGCCTCTCCTTCTTCTTATCCTTCCAATATTTCTGCAAAGACTCTCTACCCTTTCCTTTCTCATACATGTACTTATCCTTCCTAATGGTCTCATTAAAATTCCTAGGTTCATCATATTGAATCTTCTCTTTATAAAAGGATGGAAATCCACTTAAAAACCTTTGTAATTTCACCTTCTCATCTTTTATAAACACCACATACTGTAGAAGCCCCAAGAAATTATTTTCATACTCAACCATGGTCATGCTTCCCACCCTAAGTTCAAAGAAATCATGCTTTTTCTTGTCATAGAAGTGTTATGAAAGATACTCATTCTGAAAATACTTCTTGAACTACTTCCAAGTGATCATACTCTCATTAATTTTCTCAACTTGCTTCAGTTTATCCCACAACATAGTAGCTTTCCCATGTAAATGGTATGTGGCAATTATGGCTTCTAGGTTTGATGAGTAGCTATTCAATTGAAAATACCTAGTCCAATCAACCATGCCTCGGCATCATCTTCCCTTTCTCTTTCACCATCAAAGATGGTGGCTTAAGCTTCCTCGACTCTCCTTGCAAATTGTCCAATTTGTTGGACACACCTACCACACTTAGAGGGGGGGGTGAATGAGTGTAGGGCTCTTTTTCCCAAAACTTCCCTCTTGCACAAAAACTCATCAATTAGCATTCAACATTTATTCATTACCCATTGTTGTCATTTATAACCAGTCAAATGTGAGCACATATCAGCAACATATATCAGAAATATATCATCAACAAGTCATCATCACAATGAACACAAAGAACAAAAGATGTATGTACAATTTTCTTTTTATTTCGAACTACAATCCTTGGGATTTATCAACAACAACTGAATAGAGTACAACTCTACAAGAGCACCAGCTCTATATGCAAGAATCAGCTTACATTCTCAGCACCAACTGAGATGAGGCAACAATCCTCAACAGATATCAATCTGTCAACAGGTACGCGACCTGTTAGTAGTGTAGCCCACGTGTGCACGCGCCCTAGCTCACTACAGCTCACGTGTGAACGCGGCCAGTATATAATGCAACAAGCATAGGCTTCTAAGCAACTAGGGTTTTTCTTTTCGTCACATGCTCAGATCCTCTACAACCTACAATCACTTTCTCTTCTATCTTCCACTGTCCAAACTAACCCACAACTAGTCACAACACATCCAAGCTCTCCAATAGCTTGTTCATGCTCCTCAACAAATCAATATGAATGTTATCTCAATCATGTATAAACAACTAGTATACCATAGAAATCATGTCACTACTGAAGCACAAGAGTGTTGCTCACTCCAT
>JZKD02S1746706.1:31903-43165 GCA_000966675.3 Picea glauca | reverse complement strand
GCAGATGAGCCATGTGCGGCTCAAGAAAACCATCTTTTCAGGAAATGCCCATTCACAGGGCCATTGAAAAATTCTTGATCCTTTTAAAGGGCTCGACCCATAGGGCTTCAAATTTACCGTGTTTGCCCTTGTCTTGTTTAGGAGCATCCCATTTCAACACCAGGTCTCCTATCCGAAACTCTTCCTTCTTGGCCTTTTTGTCAAAAGCCTGCTTGATCTTCTGCTGATGGTCCTGAATTCTGTTCATTACCTGCTCTCTGGCTTGTTGAACTTCTACCAGTTGATGGATTCTTCTGATCATATCATCAGGCTCTTCTTGATAATCCCGGAAGAACTTTTCTACAGGAATGGATAGCTATGAAGGGAAAACAACTTCTACTCCATAAACTAATTGGAAAGGGGAGATGCCTATAGATCTCTTTGTGGTCACTCGATCGGCCCATAGAGCGAATTTCAACTTTGAATCCTTGGCCTTTTTGTTGTCCTCCAACAGTCTTTTGATGATCCTCATCAGGATTTTGTTGTAGGACTCTGCTAAACCATTTCCCTGGGGATAATATGGGGTGGAGTGAATCAGTTTGATCCTGAAGTTCTCACATAACTTGGCTAATGGCTCGGCCTTGAAAGAGGCGGAATTATCAGTGACAATCTTGTTTGGGCAGCCTAATCTTGTGATGAGGTTTTCCAGGAATCCAATGATTACCTTGTGGGAAACACTCCTGGTGGGAATAGCTTCTATTCACTTAGTAAATAAATCCGTGGTAGTTAGGATCTATCTGTGCTTCGGGACCTTTCCAGCAATGGAGCCTAAATTTTAGGATCTATCCGTGGTAGTAGGGTGGATTTCTCCAATAAAATTTAGGCTCCATTGCTGGAAAGGTCCCGAAACAACTACAGGATTTAAAGGTAGAGATTTAAGCTGTTGCTTTCCTGAAAATCTTTGGCATTTGATGTAGGCTTTGACCTTTCTGCATACGTCAGTGAATAAGGTGGGCCAATAATACCCAGCCCTGAGGATTTTGTAGGTTGTGGTCTTCCAGAAATGATGCCCTCCACATAGGCTGCTGTGAAATTCAACAATGATCCTGTCAGCCTCTTGTGGATTCATACATTTCAAAAGCACCTCCAGGGGGTCTTTCCAATATAAAACTTGATTGACAAGGTAGTATCTGATTGCTTTGAGCTTCAGAGCTCTTACCTTGTTTCTTTGCAGGCCATCTGGAGGCTGCAATTCTTGTAGAAAATATATGACATCCTTATACCAAGGACATCGAGCCAACGGGGGTTCTTCTTGAGGGTCCACATCAAACAACTGATCCTGCTGATTTCCTGAGCATTCATTGATGAAAAATACCCCCAAAGCTTTGTAATTTTCTTCAGCCAACAACTTGGCTAAACCGTGACCTTTGATTAATTTGGTAGGCCTTATTTCCAAGTCAAACTCAAGGATCTTGGCTATCCACTTACTCCTCCTCCCGTCTATATTAGGCTGAATAAGAATGTCCTTAACAACGACCAAGGAGACATAGGCAATGATCTTTGACTAGAGGACATAGGTTCTAAAGGATTTGAGAGCCTTTACTAGGGCATAGGCCTGCGTCTCCATAATGTTGTACCTAACCTCAACATCCCTTAGGGCTCTGCTAAAATAGGCAATAGGTTTCTCTAGCCCAGCCTTGTTTGTCTGTAATAAAACAACAACCACTGTGTCAGATGAGGCAAAGGAGAAAATAAGGAAATCCTTTGAGTAATCAGGACTGATAAGCATAGGAGCTTCTGTCAAGGCCTTCTTTATCTGCTTAAAGGAATTTTGAGATTCGGAGGTCCACCTCACTTCATTTTCCTTTCTCAACATGGTTGTTATAAGCTTTACCACCTCAACAAAGTTAGGAACAAACCTCCTTATAAAATTAATCTTACCAAGGAACGACTGGACTTATTTCCTGGATCTTGGGATTGCCAAGGCTTGGATTGCTTCAACTCTGCTAGGATCAATTTTGACTCCTTCTGCTGATACTATGTGGCCCAGTAACCTTCCCTCCTTCATGGCAAACATAGATTTTTTGGGATTCAATGAGAGGCCAAAACTCCTGCATTTCAGAAAAACTTTCCTGAGATGACAACACTGTTCTTTATCAGATTTGGAAAATACTATTATGTCATCCAGATAGATGACCACAAACTTATCCTTTTCCCCAATGAAAGCTATTTCCATGGCTCGTTGAAACGTTGCCCCTGCATTCATCAATCCAAAAGGCATTTTAGCATACATGAATGTTCCCCATGGAGTGTTAAATGTCGTCTTCTCCCTGTCCTTAGGCAGAACAGAGATTTGATTGTAGTCAAAGAAGCCATCAATCATGGATATCCTGGATGCTCCTGTTACCCTTTGCAACATGTGTTCCATCTTTGGTAAGGGGTAATTGTCCTTTCGTGAGCTCCTGTTCAGGTTTCTAAAATCTACACAGAGTCTAATTTCTCCACCCTTCTTCCTTACAGGGACCAAGTTGGCC
Source organism: Picea glauca (assembly GCA_000966675.3). Classification (NCBI taxonomy): domain Eukaryota; kingdom Viridiplantae; phylum Streptophyta; class Pinopsida; order Pinales; family Pinaceae; genus Picea; species Picea glauca. The sequence goes on along the minus strand of JZKD02S1746706.1, from coordinate 40,652 downwards.
ACCCACTTTGAATATATCAATGGCACGATGATCTGGGCATGTAGCAGCTTCTTCAATTCTCTCTCCATGATAGGCAACAACATAGGATTGATCTGTATTAGCTTCTTCCTAAATGGCTTTGCCTCCCTTTTCAACGGGATTTTATGCTCAATGATAGAAGTGTCATAAGTTTTGAGATCTTCATAGGTCCAGGCGAAAACATCAACAAACTCCCTCAATAGTTCAACATATTCAGCCCTCTGTTCCTTCGTTAGAATCCTTGACAATCTGACAAACTTGGGTTCATTCTCGGTGCCAATGTTGCATTGAGTTGTATCAACATCATCCTTTGAGATTTTCCCTTTTAATGACACATCATTTCTGTCAAAAATCCTTTCCAAAGGAACCAGTCCTCTTGGAATATGATTGCTAGGCAACTGCACAATGTCACGCTCTGCAATCTTACTCAGAAAATTACCACCATCAGGCCTTTCTTCAGAAACAAAGTCTTGGTCATTATGCATCTCTTAAAATTCTTCAACGGTCTCCAAGAATATTTTGATCTCAAGATCATCCTCAAACACATTCCAATGTTTGACATTGTCAGGTATGGAGGGATTGTATTTTACTTCTACATCATATCTGAATTTAGGTGGCAAGGGCACTTTGAAATTGCTTGCTGATGTAGCCAAGGAATATGCCACTGTGTTTTTCTCTCTTGGGACGAAAGAAATGTTAAATGCTGAGAAGAAACTGTTGATTAGGTCCCATACCTCATTTCTGTAATTCCTGAATCAAGAATGCTTGGCTTGATAAGCGTTTCTGATCTGCTGGACTATCAATTATGCATCCCCAAACACTTCTACCTCCTAAATTCCCATTCCCTTTGTAGCTCTTAATCCTAGAACAAGAGCTTCATATTTTTCCACATTGTTGGTTGTTTCAAATTCTAGCTTGTATGATAGAGATATGGTTTCTTAAGCAGGTGACACAAAAAATACTCCAGCACCAGCGCCTTCCCTAAAAGAGGCTCCATCAAAAAAAAATTTCGAGACGAAGGTGATGGGGGGAGAAAATTCATGAGAAGTAGAGGGCTGCTTTCTGATTTTTAGAAGAGGTTCGGGAGAATTAGTTCGGGAGGGGATGAATCATTCCTGTCTTCTACCATAGGACCTAGAATGACTGCAGTATTTTCATCTTGCAAATTGATGGAGTCTGTGGGAAGGCATGAGGCTTCATACTGTAATATCTCGAAGAGGCGTTTTTTGAACACTTCATGTTTGATTAGTTCGGAGAGGGGCACAAGGATTCTAATTTTCTGAATTTCATGCTCAAAGTTAAAAGAAGATGTAAGCTTTGGGATTTCTCTTACTTCAGGAACATGAATCTGGACCATTGGAGAGAGGGGTTGGGCCTTCTTACCTTCATTGTTGTCTGCTGCTTCATTAACATGTTTCTTTGTTCTAGGGAGCTGTTCAGGAACATCAGGTGCTCCTATCTTTTTCTTGGACCTCAGGTTATACCTACTTTGGCTGCTGCTAGCCTTGTCTTCCTCGCTAAGTTCATTTAGCTGACTATTCATGATAGATTCCTCGTATACCGATTGAGTGAGATGAGGAAAAGGAGGAATTTCACCGAAGCAGTGGATTTCGGGATCAAGCCCGTTTGTTTCCCCTTCTTCCTCATCAGTCACAAAATTATTTTGAAGAGGGTCCTAAATTTTCTGGTCTTCTATATCTCTTCCTCTCTAGTCTCTTTGCATAGTTAGGGTAGAAATATTGTTTGGCCTCCTAAAGATTCCTTTGTTTTCGACATTTTGAGGATTTTTGTATGCCTGCTTTCCCTCCACCTTCATTTTCTCCATCTCTGCATATAGAGACTTCACTATCTTGGTCAATTCATCCACTTGAGGGTGAGTCAGAGAGGTGCTAGAATTTGAGGCTTCAAATCTTCCCTTTCTCCTGTCTGCATCATTATTATTCCTCAGTTTGTCAACTTCCAATACATTAGATTCCACCTCTATGGATGCATCTTGCATTTGAGCTAGGGAAGTATCTCTTCTTTCTCTCAACAGAAGACAAAAGTCAGGGTCGAATGCACTAGCATAAGAAATTTTGGCAGAGGCCTCTGTGGGCTTTATCTCAGTCGGGATCTTATTATACATCTTATTGAATCTTTTGGAGAAATCTGAGACAAACTCTCCTCCCATTTTCTTCAAAGACCCGAATTCTGTCATGTAATACATGAAATCCTTCTTATCTCCCCACTACCTCAAGAAAGCACTATCTAGAGCTTCAATCCCAGCAATAGATCCGAGGGCCAATCTCCTAAACCACTTCCTCACCTCGCCGTCCAAGCTCTGGACGAAGACTCTCATCTAGACATCTTCATTTTCAATATTCAGGTTATCTGCATAACTGTAGAAAGAAGCCAGGTGCTCTTCCATAGTTATGTCCTCTTCCCCAGTGAACTTGGGCATATATTTCAAGTAATCTCCAGTAGGGAGAGGATTCACAGGTTGAGGTAAGATTAAGGGAGCATATCTGGCAGCTACTATGGCATCCATTCTATTTAGAGGGGGATTAGCACCAGCCATAGGAACAACAGGTGTGGGGGAATCATGAGGAGATGAGGTTTGAAGCGGAAAGACAGAAGCTGAGCTTACACAATGGGAGGGGAACTGTAGCAAATATGGAGAACAAGCTTGCGGGCTCAAAGGCACATAAATTTCCCTTCCCTCAACAACAATAATAACAGGAGGAGGGGTAGTAAACCCGGGGTAGGAGAATGTTCAGAGGCGATGGATCTGAACCGGGGTACCACCTCGGGGGAGAGGGGAGTGACAAGAGTTTCTCCTACTAATTCGAGACCAGGAGGAGAAAATCCAGCAGGAACACTCCCGAAATTTAGACTACAAGAAACTCCGACAGATGGTAATACAATAGGATGAAATGAAGGGGTTGGAGTTTCTACAAAATCTTGAAAATCATGAAAATCACCAGAAATACTTGTTTTAGAAGTAGAAGTACCGCCTTTAGAGGACTTTCCCTTTCTGATGATCTTCTCTGGGTCAGCTTCAGGTGGCGCTAAAGGTAGCTGAGGAGTAGACCTTATGTGTCTACCTCTATAAGCCACGACTGAAACAATGGAGTCGCTTATGGGTTGGAACCAGTGGGGTCACCCAAAAGAGTCATGTCAGTGGAGTCGCCAGGTGCACAATAGCAATCTTGATAGTTCTGATATCGGATGCACCTTTAGAATCAATTAATCGTTGTCATTCAATCCCGAGGAAAATATTCAACTCTGTCCCCGACAATGACGCCATAAATTTTAGTGTTAGAAGTCACTCCTAGATTGCTACAGGAGCAGAGCCCAACGCCCATCAGTTTATGTCATGAATAAATTTAATGGGTGATCAAATGGGTAGAGACCCAGGAAAGTATCACTCTAACTCAAGGACCAGGCCTGGTATGTAAAGAACAAAGGAGGTCTTGATCTAACTTTCGTTAGTGAGTTGATTGTAAAATGAGCATGTGGAAGACTTGGTGAGATGAGTGAGCAAGACTGCCTCGGGCATCAGGCCTTTCAACAGCTTGAGGAAGAAAAGCTCAGAATACAAGATCCTCTTGGTTCTGAGTTTCGGGGAACTGAAGGTTGACTTGACTGGATCCTCCAATTCCAAATCATTCAGCGTTGAGAAAATACAATAACTGATTAGAGACAATGCAACTATTACAGTGATCCAACCTACATCATCCTATAACAACAAAACTCGACTGGATCCTCCAATTCTAAGTTGTTCTAACACAGTGTAAACAAAGAGATGGAAAGAAGCTGACATTCATAAGGCAAGAAGTCTCAAGTGCCAATACATAACCAGAGAAACCAGTGCTTCGTTAGAACTTTACAATCGGGAGCCTAGCTCAACCATCGATAGATTACAAAATGGAAAAAACGCCTACATATACTCAAAACAAAACAACAACAGCGAAAATGAGACACTGCATTAAAAACATTGCGTCTGTATGTCTTCTGGTAGTCTGTGCATGCAGAATTTAGATGATCGTGCACTTATGACAGACGCAATCTGACTCCTAACTGTCATGTAGATGAGTCGACCTACTTTTAATCCTTTGTCGAACTTTCCATTTATGGTGAAGATGATGTCTAACCACTTCCAACAACTTCAATAACTGCTTTCTTGAGATCATGAACAATCCAGGTCAACTCTGCCCTCTGGGACGTGGAGGTCTCTTCATGGTGCCACCTGGATCAACCGAACGGTCTAATGGATAGGGCGTGGAGGATATGACATTCTTGGCGTGGAAAGGGGAAAGGGAGTGATCATGGAAAAAATAGGGGTGAGACACATGGTAAGAAGAAGGGGCGAAGGTGACAGGATAAAGTGGTAATGGGGGACACATTATTTATGGGAGGCTGATGTGGAAGGGAGCAAAACAGATGTCAGAGGATGAGGAGGGGCCAAAGGGAACGAGCCCCGTCATGCGGTTAAGTGGAGAACATATGACAGAGGAAAAATAAGTACAAACAGTGACACGACAGGAAGGGTGCCCCAAGTCAATACCACACCATTCCAGAACCCCCCCCCTTATTAAAGGCAGAATGGCAGAGGGGGTCCGAAATTGCTCGAGTGTTGTTGATCTAGGTGCCTCGATCTTGACCATTTGAGAGATGCGTGCCCAATTCCGGACCCCCCCCGTTAAAGGCATAATGGCAAGGGGGATCTAGAATGAAACCTCAGCCGCAGATCTAGGTGGGCAGATCTCGTCCGTCCAAAAATACCTACTCATTAAAATGACGCGCCCACACTCTAAACTTTGGAAAAAGGGGCTTTCTGAATCTCTTTCTTTTCCCAAGGGGATGCTTCTTTCAGGAGAGCACCCCCTACATGATTATGTGCTAACAGTTGCAATTGCAGCTTGAAGAGATTTTGAAGAAGGGGTACATTCGCCCCAGCGTGTCACCTTGGGGAGCCTCAGTCCTATTCGTGAAGAAGAAAGATGGGATGTTGAGGTTGTGCATTGATTTCCAATAGTTGAATAAGGTAACTGTCAAGAACAAGTATCCTCTGCCAAGGATCGATGATCTTTTTGATTAGTTGAAGGATGAAAAAATATTTTCGAAGATAGATCTCAGATCAGGATATCACCAAATGAGAATAAAGGATGAGGACATTAGCAAGATTGCCTTTAGAACAAGGTATGGTCATTATGAATTCACAGTGGTGCCATTAGGATTGTCAAACACACCTGTTGTTTTCATGTGCTTAATGAATGGTGTGTTCAGGGACTATTTGGACAAGTTTGTCATAGTCTTCCTGGACGACATTTTGGTGTATTCCAAGTCAGAGGAAGAGCATGAGCAAAACCTAAGAATGGTGCTGATAGTGTTGAGAGAACACCAGCTTTACACAAAGCTGAGCAAGTGCTCATTTTATCAAATGCAGATTCATTACTTGGGGAACATTATATCTGAAGAAGGGATCGTTGTGAATCCTGAAAAGGTTGAGGACATCCAAGAATGGTCAGCACCAAGGAATGTGGCAGATGTTAGATATTTTATGGGTCTGGCATGATACTACATAAGGTTTATAGCCGGATTCTCAAAGATAGCTCACCCTATCACTTCCTTGCAGACGAAGAAAAATAAGTTTTAGTGGACTGAAGAGTATGAGAGAAGTTTCCAGTGATTGAAGCAACTGCTAACCAGTGCTCCAATCCTGAAGATTGCAGATCCAAATATGGATTTCGTGGTGTGCACTAATGTGTGTAAGGAGGGGATGGGAGGAGTTCTCATCCAAGAGGGATTTGTAATCTGTTATGAGTCCCGAAAGCTGAAAGAGCATGAAAGGAATTATGCCACTCATGATTTAGAGCTAGTATCATTCGTCCACGCATTGAGGAAATGGAGACATTACCTCATGGGAAGGAGATTCGAATTGAGAATAGACCACAATAGTATGAAGTATTTATTTGATTAGCCGAATTTAAGTGCCAGGAAAACCAGATGGCTGGAGTTTCTGTGTGAATATGAATTTGATATCAAGCATATCAAAGGGAAAGAAAATAAGGTGGCTGATGCACTCAACAAAAAAGTGCACGAATTACATGCTACAACCATTAGCATGTACAAGACTGAGATCAGGGATAGAATTTTGGAAGCTGCAAATGATGATTTGCAGTACAGAGGTCTGGTAGCAAAGCTACAGAAGCGTGAGAGACCACAAACCCAGGGAAGTTACACCTTGGGAACTGATGGATTACTTCTGTATAAAAACAGATTGTATGTACCCAATGTCCGAGATTTGAAGCTGGCAATTCTGAAAGAAATACATAATGTGGCTTATGTTGGGCATCTCGAATACCAAAAAATTGTGGTAGCAGTCAAAAGCCATTACTATTGGCTGGTTCTGAAGAAGGAAATTGCTGAATACATCGTCAGATGTATAGAGTGCCAGAAGGTTAGGGTTGAGCATAGGCACCCAACAGGGTTGCTGCAGCCTTTACCCATTCCTAAGTGGAAATGGGACATGGTAACAATGGATTTTATCACTGGACTACCCAGAACAAGCAAGCAACATGATTCAATCATGGTGGTGGTGGACAAGCTTACAAAAGTTGCCCATTTTATTCCACTAAAAACCACACATAGAGAAGTTGATGTTGCTGATATCTTTTTAAAAGAAGTTGCACGCTTGCATGGAATTCCTAAGACAATATTTGTGTCTGATAGGGACCCGGAATTCACCTCAAATTTCTGGAAGGGACTGTTAAAGGGATTCAGAATGAGTCTGATGGACATACAGAGAGAGTGAACAGAGTAATAGAAGACATACTGAGAATGTATTGGATAAACCATTAAGGTGGGAAGACTACCTGCATTTGGTAGAATTTGCCTACAATAATGGGTATCATGCATTGTTGAAGATGAGCCCATTCGAAGCACTTTACGGAAGAAAGTGCAACACTCCAGTGAGATGGGATAATCCAGCTGATAGAGAAGTAGTTGGGCCTGAACTGCTCAAAGAGATGGAAGATCAAATGATAAAAATTAAAAGGAATTTGAAAGCTACCCAGGATGGGCAGAAAAAGTTACACTGATAGTAATAGAACCCATAGAGAATTCAAAGTGGGTGACCATGTTTTCCTAAAAGTGAAGACTAATAGGAGTTCCCTGAAGTTGGGAAGTTGCGCCAAATTGGCAGCAAGATTTTGTGGGCCATTTGAGATCCTGGAAAGGATTGGGCCAGTTGCATACATGCTTGCATTACCTGGATCTATGACTGTACATAACATGTTTCTTGTTTCACTTCTTAAGAAATATGTACCTGATGCTAATCATGTTATCGATTGGATTGTGATTCAGGTGGAACCAGAAGGTGTCCTACAAGTGCATCCTGTGCGCATATTGGATAGGAAAAGAAAACAGCTTCGGAATTGAGCTATAGATCTTGTAAAGGTCCAATGGACCTGGTATGGTCCCGAGGATGCGACATGGGAGCATGCGGATGCTATGTGGGAAAAGCACCCGCATATTTTTGAAAATTTTGAAAGGCTTGCAAAGGCAGTGTAAGTTGCACTAAGGATAGTGAAAAAATAAGGGAAGGGGATTGTAGTGTCCCCAAGGTTGAGCCCTATTGTAAATCATGTTTCGAAAGGAATTGTAACTATGTTTTATAGGCTGGTGAGCCAAGTTTTTATAAGCTGGTGACTTATGTGTTTGTTAGGCCAGGGAGCCTAAGGAGCCTGCTGCTATATATGTAATCATGTAGAACATTTAATAAAATTGTAAACACCGCCAGGTGCAGACCGACCATGATGAATCAGTGAAGGGGGACTAAGCTTCCACAGAGTGGGCAAGGGATTAGGGGCTAAGTGTTAAGCCTAGTGGGCTTTAGCCTTAGGAATAATATTTTAATATTATTTCAAAAAGGCATGAGCATTTCATGTTTTATCCTAAGTTCCTAACCATGAGGAAAGGATGCATGCTGGTGGAACGCATGCAGTTCCCAGGGTGACAAGTGTCAACCCTGGTGCATGCGAATAAAAAGGCTAGGGTGAGTTGTGAGAGGGGTCCCTGCTCTCATTCGATCAGACGAACTGAGCGTGTATGGTCTCTGAGCGGTACGACATACCTGCGTTTTGCAGAGAACCTTCGTGCGTCTCTGTGATCCGAAAATCCTGGGTGGTGTCTGGGAATCCATGTGAATCCTCTATCCGAAATGGAGTTTGTGCGTGAAGCATCTGTCCCGAAGCCGTGACCGTGAGACCATTTTTCCATTTCTGAACCCGTTTTAAGGAAGCCAGTGTCTATATTTCCGTGGGTAATTGCAGCTGCGCAGTGCGGGATTGTGTATGGCTTGTGACCAGTTGTGAAACACTCTCTCTAGGCGAGAGTGGTGTTTGAGGTGTGATGAACAGGTGGTTTTGGCCTGTGAGCGTCTCTCTCTAGGTGAGAGAGTGCACAGAGGAAGGATAGGACTCTTGGAAGGAACCCTGTAGCTTCCACAGAGCCCAAAGACTTTCGGTCCAGTTTGTTGCTATAAACCAAGGAAAGGGAGGTTAGCAGCCGAAGGACTGTCCAGGTGACAGAGAAGGTGTATATTCCTTGGGTGGAACAGGAATGTGGGGAATGAGGGTCTGTGGGCAGTGAGCGTGAGTGGTTCCTGGAAGATAATCCCTTCCTTGTGGCTGTGTGTTGTTTTCCATATAACCCCAGCCTAGCCTAGGATTCCTTTGCTCAGGGTGGA